>BTHU01000008.1:118876719-118929219 GCA_036184795.1 Tokudaia tokunoshimensis | reverse complement strand
TCTAGAAGCTTATGCTGCTGTACTTGCCACAGAGAAGGAATGTAACCCTGGCAAGGGCTACAGAGGCTTCCAGACTGTCAAGGGGATGAGAGGAGCTTCCGCTCAACTGATAGGACACACACATCCAAGCTTAAAAAAAAAAAAAACAACCCCAAGATCCTCTAAGCAGCACGAGACAGCAGCCACGTTCGAGTTCGCAAGGGTGACCGGTTCCAGCCCTTCCACTGCAGCCATTTCTGTGGCGTGGCTCTGCTCAGTGGTTTGAAAACGGACAGAGTTTCACATGGGTCTCTCCATGCCAGTAGGAAATGGAACAACTGTGTACAGCTGCCAGCCCAACCGTGTCGGCTTCGGAGCGATACTGATTTTCTTTACTTTCTCCTTTCTAGAAACCACTTCTGGCCGCTTCTCTATTTCTTATACTTAGCTTCCAGTTCATTTTGTCTTTTCTTTTTTAAAAAAAGATGTATTCAGGTAGTTGGCGTGGGGGCATGCAGAGCTCTGTGTGTGTGTGTGTGTGTGTGTGTGTGTGTGTGTGTGTGAAGGTCAGAGGACAACCTGCTGGAGTGAGTTCTCTCCTCCCACCTTGTGGATCCCAGGGAGCTAACTCAAGCATCAGACTTTGCAGTATCCGATGAGCCCTCTCACCAGCCCCGACTGTTGCTTTTCCTTCACTGAGTAGTTTGTCCCTTGGCTTACTATATTTTGAGAACAAAAGCGTAGTTAAAATTTGAATTTCAGATGCACATAATAGTTTAATGTAAACATGTCTCACATAATCCCCCACATTATGATAGGGCATACTTAAGGCAACATGTTGCCATTTTATCTGAGATTCCAGGCTGCAGGCTCATTTGAATATACTCACCTTTCTGAAACCAAGGTGTGACTGAGGGTCTTTATTTTGTCTGATGAAGCTTGTTAGTTCTTTGTCTCTCTGTCTCTCTGTGTGTCTCTGTCTCTTTCTCTCTCATTTTTTTTTGAATATTCCCCAACAATGAATCTTTCTTTAAGCCAAGGGAAGATTCAGAAATGTAGCCAGCAGGTTAGTTTTCATTTTGATCTAGTACAAGAGGTTCATAGCAAACTCAGGAGCCTCCACTAACAGGGCGAGCGATGCTCGAACAAGCGTCACTCACTTTAAGATCTGTCCCTTCTCCCAGAGAGTAATCAGCAAGCTGGATTAACCTGAGCTAACTCACAGCTCGCTACCTAGATGCGGCAAGGTGGAAAACCAGTACTTAGGACTAGGAGATGGCTCTTCTAAGCTGAGAGGACCTCAGACAGCAAGTATTTTGTGAATGAATGTTAGTATATACATGACAGGTTAAGCGGTTCTAGAACAGAGCTTTGAGATCGTGACTGTCTCCATGTCCGAATTCCTCTGCAGAGCACACATATTGGCAATAACAGTTGTGACAGGAGCTGCAGCAGCGTAAGATTAAAACTAACACGTTATATGGAAACTGGATACTTAAAAAAATACTTCATCGATTTTCCCCTCTGAAAACAGTTTTTAGAAGTTTACATACAGGCAGGGCGGTTGTGGGGCAAACCTTTAATCCCAGCACTTGGGAGGCAGAGGCAGGCAGATCTCAGTAAATTCGAGGGCAGCCTGGTCTATTAAAGTCCAGGACATCCAGGGCTATACAGAGCAACCCTGTCTCAAAAACTCAGAAAACAAAAACAAACCAAAAATCAAACCAAAGTTTAGAAACTTTTGTATCTCAAACCCAGAAAGCCAGCTGCTCCTTGCATGAGCGGATGAGCCTCAGGCATCCCTGCCTTACACAGACAGGGCTTCCCCATCTTTCACATCCTTGTGTCTCTGAAATTAGATTTCTGTTAAAGTCAATGGCACTTCACAGCAGCTTTCCTCCAGAGTGACAAGGAAAATCTAGAAGGTTTGAAAATAAATAGTTTATGTATGACAAACCTGAGCGATGATAATATTTTTCAAATCTTTTTATTAATATATTTGGTTAGCATTCGTATAGAATGTGTTTCACTGGGATACAGTTTATACACATTTTTCATTATACTTCATGTTTATCCTAACCCTCTTGCTGATACCCTTCCTTTTTCCCAGGTGTCTCTCCTTTTGTGACACAGGTACTCCATGACTTTTCTTTTACCCCACCCTCTCTCTTTGGCCCTCTTCTCTCCTGGCAGTCTCTTTCTGTGTGAGTGTGTGTGTGTGTGTGTGTGTGTGTGTGTGTGTGTGTGTGTGGTGTATGTATGTGTCTATCTATGGTGATGGATGATGTGTGTGGTGTGTGTGTATGTGTGTGTGTGTGATACACCTATAACCCCAGCATTAGGGAGTCTGAGGCAGGATGATCAAGTGGATTGCTTGTGTATTAGTTTGTGTTCTATTACTGTGATAAAACACCTCAACCAATAGTAAGCTTAGGAAGAAAAGAGTTAACTCAGCTTACCCATCTCACAGTTCATCACTGAGAAAAGCCAAGGGAGGAATTCAAGCAGGGCAGGAAGCTGGAGGCAAGAATCAAAGCAGAGACCAGACCGCTGAGGAACACTGCTTGCAGACTTGGTCTCAGGGTTTGCTAAGCTTGCTTTCTTATACAATCCAGGACCACCTGCCTCGGGGTGGCACCACCCCCAGTGGCCTGAGCCCTCAACTGTCAATCATTAATCAAGAAAATGCCCCACCGACATGCACCCAGGGCAATCTTAGGAAGGGATCTCTCAATCAACAGTCTCTCCTCCTGGGTGACTCTAGTTTGTTTCCAGTTGACAAAAGAGTAACTAGGCCAGCCAGCTACACGGGGAGACATCATTTCAAAAAACAAACAAAAAAAAAAACAAAAACAAAAACAAAAAATCCCAAATAAGTAAACAGAGTTTGTGATTGTATCTACCGAGTCACATTCTACCCCACACTTAAAGCATGATCAAATTATCTTTCTCCTAAAGATGGAAATTTAGGCTGCTTCTAATTCCTTCTGCCCCATGAGTTAGAAATGGGATTTTTCAAAGCTGGGGTTGGCAAAGTACATCTGAAACTACCCTCAGATATTTGGGAAGCTGAGGGAGGAGAATTGGGAGCTCTTGGTTGGCCTATTCAATGTAATCTCATAGAATAAAACAAAAAGAATTTCAAATTGGGCATGATCCACCAGCATTAAGAGCCTGCCAGGAAGATCCCGAGTTCAAGGTCACCCGGACCACACACTGTTACCTTATCTCAAAAATGTAAAACAAATTAGTTCCAGGATGTAAAGTTTACTTATTTAAAACCTGCCTGTAATTTAATTAAGCCTGAATTTATTGTTGCTTTAAGCTTTCTAACTGAAGTCTGTTATGTGTCAAAGTTGGTTTTTTGGTTCCCCAGAGGGAAAGCCCTTTCTATTTGACTGACACCCACTTCTTTACCAGAGATCATAAGAACACCAAATTTTCTCTTTATAAATGTCACCTTTGAGACTTTTCTGAGGCAGTTTGAAGGTATTAGTCAACCAACCAGCTTCACTTCTTAAACCCTTGATGTGTTTTCAAAGACTTTCTGTGCTTGAAATGCCACACGAGCCCTCAGAGTTTCACCTGTCAGTCACCTGGGGTTGGAGGGATGACATTAGGGTGGACTTCAAGGAATGACCTGTAACATGTGCCAACAGCCTAAGAGGGATACTCCCATCTTGTCAACAGGGACACAAAGGAATTTGTTATAAGTAAATTAAATATATCCACAAAATGAAGTAACAAGGTATTAACTGCAGGTAAGTTTATATCAGTAGACATGTAGAAGTCAAGAATGTTGCCTCGTACCTATAAACCTAGCACTTGGCACGCTGGAAAAGGAAGATCAGGAGTTCAAGGTTAGCCTCGACTTCTAGTGAGTTCTAGTTTGACTGTTTTGCCAGAGGCCTCAAGTTCAATTCCTAGCACCCACACCATGGATTGTAACACCTGTAATTCTAGTTCCAGGGGATCTGACACCCACCCTCTCTGGTCTTCGCAGGCACGAATGTGGTGCACAGACATACATGCAGGCAAAATACTCATTCACATAAAATAAATAATAATTTTGTTTAAAAAAAAAAAAGAGCCTAACCTGGGTTACACCAGGCTGTCTCAAGAACAAACAAAAACAAGCAAATAAACATCTAAAACCAAAAGGGAAGAAAATGAGAACCACTCAAAGTTGTGTAATAAGAATTTATAAATCCAGGGTGGATTTTTATTTATGATGTATGTGTGTTTAGATGAAGAAAATGGGATAAAAAATGGTCTAAAGACTGTGACTTAACGATTTTTTTTTCTTTTTTGGTTTTTGTTTTTTTGATTTTTTTTTTTTTTTGGTTTTTGAGACAGGGTTTCTCTGTGTAGCCTTGGCTGTCCTGGAACTCACTTTGTAGACCAGGCTGGCCTTGAACTCAGAAATCCTCCTGCCTCTGCCTCCCAAGTGCTGGGATTAAAGGCGTGCGCCACCACCGCCCGGCCTTTTTTGGTTTTTTTGAGACAGGTTTTCTCTGTATAGCCCTGGCTGTCCTGGAACTCACTTTGTAGACCAGGCTGGCCTCGAACTCAGAAATCCGCCTGCCTCTGCCTCCCAAGTGCTGGGATTAAAGGCGTGCGCCACCACTGCCTGGCGACTTAATGATTTTTATTTTGGTTGCATTCGTTATGGCCGTGTGTGTGTGTGTGTGTGTGTGTGTGTGTGTGTGTGTGTGTGTGTGTATGTGTGCATGCTGGGAAGGCTTAAGTACCTCAGTCTGAGTGCAGAGGTCAGAGCGCAGCCTAGCGGACTCCCCTGTCCTGCCTCTGCAAGGCTCAGAGAATAGAGCTGAGGTCGGCAAGCTGACTCAGCAAACGCCAGTATCTGCTGAATCATCTCTCGGGCCCAGAAGGTTTTCTTCAGAAAAGTATATTTGTGGAAAAATATCTGAACAGGAGCAATCGATCCTTGGCAGTCAAATGTGCATCTTATAGAGAACTTAATTTTCTTCTTTTTGTCTGATAGCTTTCTAAGTTTTTGCTTGGTTTAGGACCCCAGGACAAGGGTCTGAGGTACATACTTTACATACCAAGGCAGTCCTTGCCTCCAGGTTCTCCCAGCATCCCACAGTCCCTTCCAACTCTAAACTCTAAACTTTCCAACACAGGGGATGGGTTGCCCTCCCCCCAGAGGCACCTCCCCATTTAATCAAAACATTTTGGTCTCTTCTTCTCCTTCTTTCTCTGAGAGCTCATCCTTTCTCTCTTTCTCTCCCTCTACCCATGGCTACTCCTCTGGCCTCAATTCTTTAGGCCAGTGAACTCGCCTGAGAGCAGCTTCCCAATAAACTTGCCTCTAATCTAATCTAATCTAATCTAATCTAATCTAATCTAATCTGGTTTGAATTGGTTTATTTCACTGATGGCAGAGAAATAACCTATCAGTTTTATGTTCTAAACATATATATATATATATATATTATATATATATATATACACATATATATAATATATATATATATAATATATATATATATATAAAGATTATATATATATAATCTTTATATCAAAATGTACCATCAGCATATTACTCCCTTTTTCTCCCTTAGGTAGCTTTGATATTCCTTTCTTGAGTCTTCACTATAGACATCAATGAACTGGGGCATTCACTTGATTAAGACTTGACCTCTGCTCACTGTGAGTTTCCATCAGCTATCAAAGGTGGGCGCTGTGATGTGCAGACAGAGCCCGCTGCATGCCCAGGGCCCCTTAGCAGCTGATGACGTTCAACTCCACAGATCTTCCCTCAAAAGAGAATGTTACTTCTACAAGTCTACTAGCCTTGTACTGCTGCAAACTCCTAGAGTTTTAGTCAAGGAAGGAAGCTTGGAAAAATAACAGGATAAGGCCATGTGTGACAACCCACATCTGTAATCCCAGAACTCCAAAGGCCAAGAAGTGTGAGTTCAAAGCCAGCCTGTGCTATAATAAGTTTGAGACTCTGTGTGTGTGTGTGTGTGTGTGTGTGTGTGTGTGTGTGTGTGTGTGTCTGTCTGTCTGTCTGTCCCAGGACATGAAATAAGGGAGGACCAGGAGACGGGGAGCGAACTGGACTCTAGTGAAAACAGTTAAAACACATGATTTTAAAGTCATCGTTTATGAAGCCCAACACCATGTACAAAGAAATAATGTGCCAATAAAAAAGAAAGCAAAACCTAAGAAATAACAATAACGAAACCCCAAATCCAACTTGGACGGGTCTGGAGTTTGAAGATTGCCAAGAAGCACTCAGTCACTCGCCAGGATGCCATGCCAGGGTCTCTCTGCTCCTGGCTTTGTGGGCACAAGGCATAGACACCTCTTGTGTGGAACTCAAACACTAGGGGTGAGGCAGAGCCTCCACCAGAGCTCTAGGGACCAGAAGGCAGATTTGGTCAAAGCTGGAGAGGAGGTTAGGGAAGGGGCTGCTGCTCCCTCTGCATTCCAGACGAACAATAGCTTTGGAAGAGGTGTGAATGACACCCCACCCCCACCATTAACCTCAAAGAGGTGTTAATTTCACAGTCAAACTGAAGACCATTTAAATTCAGGCAGTGTCACAAAAACAACCATTTATTTGGAAGCAAAAGAACAATTTGTCTCTTTTCTTGTGCATGCCTGCCCGTTAATTTCTCCAGAATAAAACTTCTTCAAACAGATTCACTGGGATCCAACCTACACAAGACCTCTCAACAAAAAGAAAAGCCACTTCCTCTCTCTTTAGGGAAGACGGCGGGCCGGGAAGAATGGAAGCCGCTAGTAAGGAATGCCGTGTCTGGAACCAAATCGAAGGCGCAACACGTGGTGTTTCTTGTCAGAGTGAAAGGCCCTGTGACACTCGTGGATGGCACGACACTATTTCTCTCACGTTGCCTACTCTGTTATTTGGTTTGGGGTGCTTTCTTTATTTTGTGGTTTGGCCTCGGGAGTGGCTGTCATTGGATAGTTCCTGCAAGGATGACGGGGAAGATAGGAATGTCTGATGTTCTAGGACCTTTAGCTGCATTCCTCCACATCTCCCCTCTAGCTGACCGTGCACATCCGTCTCCCAACCTCTCTCATCACTACTCAGATTGTCACCAGGAGTCTCCACTCACCACGGGTGGGATTCTAATCCCAGCAACCATGTCACCTTGAAAAACTACACCATCCTCGCCTTCAAAGGCACCCTAAAACCTTTCCTAGCGGGAGGCCCCACACTTCTTGGTTATGGATTCCTGACCTTGGTAGTAGGTTACCACACCATCTACAAAAAGGAAGTTAAACAAACAAACAAACAAACAAGAATATTTGTCTTTGGGGAAATCATGGCAATAGAAACAGCTTGATTTTTCCACTCTATGCCCCTTGCATTTCACCTGCACAGAACTCTGTAAACTAAATACGTTTTCATATTTGCTAAGGGTCTAGTGTAATAGTAATACATCTATGAGTTGTAACCCAGCACATGGCTCTGGCTGCCGTGACACCAAGTGAATATTTACTGTCCCCGTGTCACTAGAATTGAATTTATCAATATACCTCCCAAGGATTTGCGCTGTGAGCAGGAATATCCTTCAAACGAATCAACCGAGGCTGTAGCTTGTTTGCCTACCATGCACAATCTCAGGTTTAATCTCCAGCTCTGCGTAAATCAAATGTGATTCCACATGCCTGGCATCCTAAAACTCCTGTCACAGGGCCACTTAGAGCTCAGTCCGAGGGTGATAAGACCCTGCACCTACCCACGAGACAAGATAAAAAAATACGAATAAAATAAATACGAATAAAATGAATTAATGACTGGAGTAATTTTTACCACAGGAGATCTTTGACTTCCTAATCTTACAATAAAAGCCATTAGAAAACCTTGTGTTTCTTGGCTTTCCAAATTTATTAAAAATATATTCCTCCTGGGCTGATGAGATGGCTCAGAGGTTAAGAACACTGGGTGCTCTTTTAGAGTTCCTGAGTTCAATTCCCAGCAACCACATGGTGACCCACAACCCTTTTCTGACGGCTGGGTGTACATGTGGCAGAGCGTTCACACATTAAATAAATCAACCAATAAATTATATATATATATATATATACATATATGATATAAATCTCTCTCTCTCTCTCTCTCTCTCTCTCTCTCTCTCTCTCTCTCTCTCTCTCTCCCTCTCTCACACACACACACACACACATCACTGCCCGTACCCCTAGAGTACAGACATGTGTTCTGTTACTTTCTAGGATAGCGTAAAGGTCTCCTATCAGATCTCCATGCTTTGGCGCCTTCACCTTACAGTCTGTTATCAATATAGCAACTGGGAAACCTCTGAAAACACAAAACAGATCAGATGATTCCCCCCCCATCCCCAACCCCCGTACTCCCAACAGCTCCCAGTCCTTTCCCAGAATCCTTTCGTGGCTTAGGACATTCTGTGTGAATTCTTCTTCCCCCCCTCCCCCCTTCCCCGGCTTGCTCAGTTCCTTCTACATTGTGCTAGTCTTATTACTCTGAATGCACCAAGTATTACGACTCCAAAAATACTTAGTCTCATATTCTGAGCCCCCCTCCCCCCAGTCTCATGTTCTGAACGCTTGGTCCCCGTAGGTGGCACTATGTTAAAGACCGCGGAGCCTTTCTTTTGGAAGCAGGATGGTGGAAGGAGAGAGCTAGGAATGGGGCCTCTGAGAGTCGCTGACTTCCGCCCTGCCTCTGTGGTATGCCGAATACGCTCCTACCTCCATGGACTAAGCCTCCTCGCTTCACTTTCCCTGCCCAGGTGAACTGCGATCCTCTGAAACTTAAGCTGACTTCTTAAGTTGGGCATTTTATCACAGAGATCTCAAAGAGCAGCACGAGTCCATCACACTCTCACTTCAGAGCCTTCATGCCTCCAGTTCCCGATCACACCTCCCCCCACGCCCCCCAAGAGAGCGCTCCCCTCTCTGAAGAACCCACTTGCTTCTTTCCAATCTTCATTCCAATGTTGTCTTCCCAATGGAAGTTCCTCTGGCCCGGCTGCAGCTGTGACTCTCCTGTGTACACTGTTACTTAATTTCCCCTTATTACACTTATCACCTGCTACACTTGAATGCGGACTTCACCCATCTACTTTGCTTGATGCTAAGTCTCTAGAGACTAGAACGGGCATAGGGTAGTGTCCTGGTATTGATTAATTGTTAACAAATAAGAATGGATGAGGACATAGAGATATCTAAGGGAAGAATCAGGAGTCGAATCCCGGTTGCTGACCTCTAGCCCTGTTCTTTAAAGGAGCCTCAATTAGGCTGTGCGTTAGGACCACCTGGGAGACGGGCTGTTCTTGTTAAAATGTAGGTCCTTGGATTTCGTGCTGGATTTATATGTTATGATATATACAGCTTGTGGAAGATGGTATCAAAATTTCCCCTGACTCCACCTTAGACAAAGAAGAGCTGGCAACCAAAGACTGGCGGGCAAGAGGGAGAACTCCGCTTTCCCGAGGACGAGCCTCCTCATTGTTCATCCAGTACCAAGCGGCCAGCCCTGCAATTGTATACACAGGAGCAGCAGTAAATGGGCTTGGCAGATGTCTTTTTATGTCTATGCACAAACATGTAAAACAACGGCAGTAACGAGAGCAACCGTGATAGTAATAAAAAGAGGTCAGCCATTTGAAGAGGAAGAGGAGGAGAACACACGGGGGAGGGGCTGGAGGGAGGGAAGGAAAGGGAGAAAATGATATAATTATATTTTAATTAAAATTTTATAAATTTCTCAGAAAGTCGAAACCAGTTAGTATGCTAGCCCCAAGGGACTATCAGGATGGCTTAGTGGGTAAAGGTGCTTGCTGTGAAGCCTGAGGACCTGGGTTCTAGAACCCATAAGGTGGAAGGAGAACCTGAAAGTTGTCTTTTGATTTCTCTCCCTCCCTCCCTCCCTCCCTTCCTCCCTCCCTCCCTCTGTCCCTTCCTCTCTCTCTCTCTCTCTCTCTCTCTCTCTCTCTCACACACACACACACACACACACACACACACACACACACACACACATAGTATAACACCCCTGAAGACTATCAATGAGGTCTTAGGCGTGACCTAGGTGCATCCTGCCTCAAGACCTATTTATTTAGAGTTCAGAACCTGAGGCCAGGCTCTCAGGCTGAGAACCCTGTCTCGGGGCCAAAGTCCGGCTTTTACAGGATCGGTGAAAACTGACCAGGCTCAGTGACAAGGCTCACAGATGATTCCTCCTGGCTAGTCATAATCTTTGCAAGTCTGCAGTGACAATAAGGTTGGAGACAATCTCCCCAAAACTTTTGGTGTCTCAACAGCAGGAACCTAACACATTTTGAAAAAAAAATGCTTAGGAATTTTTACATACCCTTGTTAACTAAGTGTGGTCCAAGGACCAAGAGAGGCCATTGTTGGGAAGTTGAGAGGTATCCAGATGCAGGTTCAGTCTGGTCCAGAGCTGTGTGGTACAGGGACAACATTCTCAGGTCTGGAACACAGGGGAATGACTTGAGAAGCTACTGATACAGTCCACCCTCATCCCCCCCGAGATGTGGATTCATTTGCTTTAGTGTGAGACCTGGACATTGGGACTGGAATGATTGGATGGGGGCTGGGGTGGGGGGGTGGGGGGGTTGGGCCAAGGTGTTACTAAGTAGCTCTGGCTGTCCTGTAGACCAGGCTGGACTTGAATTCACAGAGATCTGAGTGGCTCTGCCTCACAAGTGCTGGAACCGAAAAAGGCGTGTGCCCCTATACCCCAGACATAGGAATTTGTAAAAACATAATATGATAACCTCTATCAATCCTCACAGACACACCCTGTCTGTGCTGAGTTAGGGGAAAAGCTCTTAGGTTTGAGCTCTGAGATCTTTATTCCTATCCACAGGGCAATGAATGTCCAAATCTGGATGGTTTCCCATTATCATTTAGAAAATAAATCCGATCACCCATATTTACAGAAAAGCAGACATTTTACATCAATATGAATATGTGTATGTGCTGTCTCACCTCTAGCATAACAGGTTTTATCTAATCAAGGAGGAAGAAGTTAATATTAAAGACTGAGAAAAGGAAGAAACCTTTGCCCATCACACCGACACCCAGACAGCGAGCAAGTGACGCTCTTCACGTAGTGACACTCATCTCTGCTGTCATTGTGCATGGTGTTTGCTTGTGACTTTTGTCTCCTCCTGGCATTTTGGTTGCAGCTCGACCAGAGTGGATGACTGCAGTTTGCCCTGTGCTGTTTCGGTTGTTTCGTTTTGTTTCCCCAGTTTGGATGAGTGCTTCATATTCGTCCCTTTACAAGTTCTATACAGAGAAGGACGAATTATCTCGAATCCATCCTATTAACTGTCTGGCACGTCAGCTTGCAGAGATAACCTGTAGCCCGCCTCCCTTGTGAAGTTACACAGATAAGGGAGACTTGGCAGCTCTGAAAGGGATAAAGGAGCTACAACCCTGGGAGACAGGAAGCATCTTTACGAAAACTCCATTTGTTGAGGACTGATGTGGCAGGCTTTGGATAGTTAAAATATTTCACATCTGATGTTCACAGTAGCCTTGCAAAGTCTCCCCTTGCTCTTTTATGGATGGGAGTCTCTGGCTCAGGGAGATGCAGAGATGAAGTCAAGTCACTCACGACTATACTGGAGAAAGCCAGTTTGTAACCACTTGTTTAAAAAAATCAATTCATACGTTTCTTATATGAAGCGACGAGTCTCCTAAAGATGATTTCCTACAAGTGCATGATATATCCTGACCACACTCACATGCCCGCCTCTGTCTCTTCCATTTCCCCTCCTCCTGGTCTCCTTCCTTCCCCCAGTCTCCTTTTGATTTTCTCTTCCCCACCACATGCACATACAGGTTCATACACACATATGTCTGTATGTTTGTGTGTATATGCAACTCATAGCTGCAGAAGAATTATGGTATAAATTGGAGTTTGTACACACATACATATGTGGTCTTTGTATTTATACAAATGAGAAAATATGCCCTGCTGGTCTTTCTGTGTCTGACTTATTCCACTTCATAGGACAATCTCCAACTTCATTCTCTTTCCTGAATATGACAAGTTCATGTTCCTTATGGCTGACTATAACTTCATTGTGGAGAGAGCCAAGCTTTAGACCCAAAAGTCACTTCCTCAGGCAGTCAGTGAGAGCCATGTATAAAACAGTAAGTAGGCTTTATAGAAAACGTAGTGTCACAGGAACAGACTAGGCTGCTGAGCTTCAGGCGGGAGGGAATTTTGTTAAGATAAACTGAAGTAGCTTATATGGTCATGAACGTGGGACTTATTTTGCAGATAGATTCCAAATCAAAGTGGTACCCCATGTTTAAATTACTAGAGCCATCCTAAGTAGACCTTGGAGAAGTATAAATTGTTAGACGTTCACTAAAACTTTCAAAGGTCACTTCATTTTGCAAACTGTAAAGATCTGTCAGGCATATAGTTCTAAGATGTACTACTGTAGACAGACGGACTTGGCTTAAGCTGTGCATGCCTGTGTAACACTCCAAACTCTAAAATATTTTCAAATTTGCTAAAGAGGAATGCATAGCTTGAGTATGTAACTCGGTAGAGTGCCTGCTTAGCAAGATCCTGGGTTGGATCCCTAGAACCCCATAAATCAGGACCGTGCCTGTAGTCTCAGTAGTTTAAGGCCATCCTGAGTTTAGGGCCAGTCAGAGCTAGTTGAGCATTTGCATTAAAAAAGAGAGGACTGGGGAGGGGAGAGGGAAAAGGAGAGGAGAAGGAGAGGTGAGGAGGGAGAGGGACAAAGGGGGGGAGGGAGAGAGAGCTTTTGTGATGATAGATTATAAATATCGAAGTGTTACACCACATGAGGAAATAGTATTATATAACAAGAAAAAATGCAGTAACTTGTGATCTATAAATTATACTTTGGGGGGTGGTTGTTTTTTTGGGTTTTTTGTTTTTTTTTTTTTTCAAGATTGGGTTTCTCTGTGTAGCTCTGACTGTCCTGAACTCCATTTGTAGATCAGGCTGACCTCAACTCACAGAGATCCACCTGTCTCAGCCTCTGCTGGAATTAAAAGCGTGTACCACCACTCCTGGCTCACAAACTATACCTTACGTAGCACAAACTTAGAACCTGACAGGCCATTTCACCAACAGTAACATGCTTTGTTGCCCTTTTCTTTCCCTCTTAAGGCTTCTGGACTTCTTTATTCTTTTCTGACTTACAGAGCCATTTTTTCTTTTTTCTTTTTTCCTTTTGGTTTTTCAAGACAGGGTTTCTCTGTGTGACCCTGGCTGTCCTGGAACTCACTCTGTAGACTAGGCTGGCCTCAAACTCAGAAATCTGCCTGCCCTTGCCTCCCAAGTGCTGGGATTAAAGGCGTGCGCCACCACCGCCTGGTCAGAGCCATTTTTCTAAAGGAGAATAAAGTGCCAGTCGTACTTGTGTGAGTGAGACAGCTCTTCTGTGTGATTGCATTTTGGAATACCACACACTCACACACATACTCACACATGACCACATACAAGTAAGACAGTTTTTGTTTCTGTTTGCTTCTCTGTGTAGCCCTGGTTGTCCTCGAACTCACTTTATAGACCAGGCTGGCTTTGAACAAGTAAGAATTTTTCAGAAGAAGGAATCAAATCGCTGGAGAGTTGGCTCAGCAGTTTAGGGCACTTTTTGCTCCTGCAGAGGACCTGGGTTCAATCTGCAGCAACCGCGTGGCAGATCCTGACCATCCATAAGCCAGGCAGACAGGCAATGCACAGAAAACACACAAGCTAAATATCCATACACATAAATGAAATGAATCCTTAAAAAATAGAAAAAAGATAGATCTCAAATGAATAACCTGACTTTATACAACAAAGAGTCAGTGGCGTTTCCCAACCTGTGGGTCACAACCACCTTTTGGGGTCCAATAACCTTTACACAGGGTCCCCCTAAGACCAAGGGAAAACATAGTTTTATATGACAATTCATAACTAGCAAAATTACAGTTATAAAGTAGCAACAAAAATGATGTTATGGTCAGGGGTCATCATAACATTAGACTGTATTAAATACATCATAACAATAGACTGTATTAAAGGCTATGTAGGAGGCTGAGAATCACCAGGCTAGAGACTGAAGGATAGACTGAAAGTGGTGCTAGCAGAAAGAATCGTAGGTGAAAATCAGTGAAGCGGGGATGGAAAACAACAAAGGAAACCAGAAATTGCCACTTGGAAAGGATGAACAAAAGCTCCTCTTAGACTAAGATGACTCAACTCAATGATATCAGAAGCAAAAGTGGGCCACTACACTTACAGAAGTAAACCTTACAGAAGTAAAAAATGTCTCAAACAGAAAATATGAGCTGGCGCATAACGGAGTAGAAAATCCACATAAAATAGACAAATTCTTAGAAACACGCAAATGACCCGAACTCAGGACACAGAAAATAAAATTAATCAATGCAAGGAAAAGTGCTGTGGTTTGACTGTAATGTGCACCCCTGTCCCTGCCACCCCTGCCAAATATAAAGGGGACAATAAATGATAAGTTGGCAAAAGACTTGGATATATCTTTCCACCCCCAAAGTTATACACACGGGCACAAACCACAAGGAAAAGTGGCCGGTACTCCTGGTCTTTGGGGAAATGGATGTTGAAGTCACATGAGACCTCTTCATACTGGACAGTGACTGTAACTCATGGTAACAAGATGTCCAAACCCTCATACTTTGTTAGAGAAGATGGAGAATGTGCAGCCTCAGCCTCCAAGCAAGACAAGGTAACAGGATTACCACATGACCAGGGAGTCCTGAAGAATTGAAAATGAGTATTAAGTGATGTACTGGCTGGTTTTGTGTGTCAACTTGACACAAGCTGGAGTTATCACAGAGAAAGGAGCTTCAGGTGAAGAAATACCTCCATGAGATCCAGCTGTAAGGCATTTTTTTCAATTAGTGATTGTTGCCATCACTAATGAAGGGGGGAGGGCCCATTGTAGGTGTTGCCATCCCTGCGCTGGTAGTCTTGGGTTCTATAAGAAAGCAAGCTGAGCAAGCCAGGGGAAGCAAGCCAGTAAGTAACATCCCTCCATGTCCTCTGCATCAGCTCCTGCTTCCTGACCTGCTTGAGTTCCAGTCCTGACTTCCTTTGATGAACTGCAATGTGGAAGTGTAAGCTGAATAAACCCTTTCCTCCCCAGCTTGCTTCTTGGTCATGATGTTTTGTGCAGGAATAGAAACCCTGACTAAGACAAATGATATCTTAGTTTTAGAAAGATTTGTTGTGTTGTGGGGTGTGTGTGTGTGTGTGTGTGTGTGTGTGTGTAGGCTCTTGTGAAGAGGTCAGCAGACATTTTTGGGGAGTTGGTTCTGCTCTTACACTACTATATCTATGCCGGATCTTCCTCCTGAGTGGCCATGCTTGTGGGTACTTTCACCAGTTCTCCTGTCTCATCTCCCTGTGGAGATACTGGGGCTACAGACCTTAGTCGCCACATATGTCCATTTTATGTGGGTCCTCACGTTATCAGAGCTATATTGCAAGGGTTTTTACCCACCGAGCCCTCTCCCTGACCCTACCTAGGTATTCAGAGTGGCTTTATTTGAGACAGGTCAAAGATGAAGACAATTCAAGTGTTGAATTCAGAGGGTGAATTGAAACCAACACATGTAGCATTCAACACACAGGATTTTTGATCAGCTGTAAACCAAAATGATATAGAGATCCACATTAGGCTGAAATGAACCCTGAGAACATTATAGAAGCCAGACCGGAAGTCAGGTGCATAGTGCATGTCCTGTCCTATGAAATGTCCTACAGATTAACCTACAGATGTAGAAACCAGCTCTGTGGGTACAGGGACACGGGTTGGATATTGAATAATGACTGCTTAGTCAATATGGGCACCTTATGAGGGTGGGGCTGAAGCTCTAGAACAGATCTGGCAGCTTTGTATTGTATAGTGACGTAGCAACACTACTGGAGTGTGCCGCCCTAATTTATTTTGGTTTTTCAAGACAGTAGCCCTGGCTGTCCTAGAACTGACGGGAATCCCTCTGTCTCTGCCTCCCATGTGCTGGGATTAAAGGTGTGCACCACCAAGCCCTGCAAGGAATGTATACTTTAACTGGAGGGAATTCATGCCAGGTACCGTAAACCTAGCCAACTACCCTTGACTGTAACATCATGGAACCTAGAATAGAGTCTGCTACAGCTATTTTGATGAATTAAAGTAACTGCTTACTGTATTCTAAGTACTGATAACTATACCTACAAATAAGTGTGTATCTCCCCTGATCAAAGAAGCTTCTTCTTGCAGGAGATGTAGGCCATCACAGAAACTCACTAGTTAAAATGCAGAGAGCAACAAACAGACCATGGGGTGCCTGTTCCCAGGATGCCTACAACACAACACCTACACCTAAGGCTTAGGAAAGGAGAGAGGATGGGACTAGTGTAGAAGCCAGAGCACCAGGATGCCTGCAGCAAGACAGTGTCTTCTATATGAGACAGGTAACTGAACCCTTAAAATCTTAAAAACAGGGTTGCCTAAACAAGACCTGTGCAATCACACCACCAGATGATATGCCAACACGGGTGGGGTACATCTCAGGGCACCCCACTCCTGAGTGAAGTTACCGGCAATTAATGGCAACCGAGAGAGGGGAAACCAGTCTTCTCTTTGAACTCAATCACTGATAGGTTATCTGAACCCCAAGTGGCCAGCTCTAACTAAACATACATACAGATGAGTAGCACTGAATAGACTCAGCAGGGTGTATACATAAATACATACATACTTACATATATACATATATATAATACATACATATACACATACATATATACACACATATACATCCATCCATATACATACATACACACATACATACGTATATACATCCATCCAAACACACATACACATTCATACATATATATTCATACACACATCCATACACACATCCATACACACATCCATACACACATCCATACACACATACATGCACACATACATACATGCACATACATACATATACATAAATACATACATACACACATGCACACATATATGCACACATACATACATAGAGTGTATATATGCATACATGTGTATATGTATATATGTATGCATATATACACATACATACACACATACATACACACACATATACACATACATACACACATACATGCACACATACATACATACAGAGTGTATATGTAAAACAATATCAATTAAAGAAGTCAGTAACAAGAGGGAGTTGGGTTCGCATGGGAGGAGCTGGAATGAGGAAAGTGAGGGTTTGAAGTGACAGGAATACAGTTGTCATCCTTGTATGAAATCCTCAAAAAAATGTCAAAAGACCTAAAGAGACTAAAATACTAAATCTCATATCACATGAATTTCACTACCCAACATAGTGAAACATGCCAAGGTCCACAGGAAGAGGTGAATTCCAAAGCACTGATTATTAAAATGTTTGTTTACTTATTTTGTGAGAGGAGTGGGCACTCACGCTGTGGTGCCCAGCCTCTGACCTTGCAGGCATCCTCCTGAGGTAGCTCACCCTCCCAGGACCCCGAGGGCTTAAGTAGCTCTTCCCTCAGAGGAACCTGTAATCTCTCTGCTGCTTTAGCCATTCCAATCAGAAAGCTAAGTGTCTGGCAATCTGCTGCACTAAACTCAGGCAGTCTCCAGCTCCGACAAGCATGGAAGAAAGTCTGTCTTCACACGTGTGTTTAGCACGAGTGAGGGATGGGAAGGGACAGAGGTGACACCAGGAACCATTATGATTGATAGTGACTCAGCGAAAATTCCCACATGCAAGTTAGATTTCTGATAACTTAGTGAAGCCGCAACTCCAGCTTCAAGCAATGCAGCTCTTAGACTAGGGGCAGCTCTACATAGCTCAGTCTCTTGTTAGAGCTTCTAGAGCAGAGCTGCCTGAACTGCGGCCCCCAGAAGCTCTTCTGGATCCTTTTCTCTGCTTTGCACACATTCCGAATGCCTATTCTGTCTGACATAGAGTAAGCATTTAGAGATGTGGTGACTGCCAATGGAAGATTATGAAATACTTTTTTTTTTTAAAAAAAGATTTATTTATTTATTATATGTAAGTACACTGTAGCTGTCTTTAGACACTCCAGAAGAGGGCGTCAGATCTTGTTACATACGGTTGTGAGCCACCATGTGGTTGCTGGGATTTGAACTCAGGACCTTTGGAAGAACAGTCGGTGCTCTTAACTGCTGAGTCATCTCTCCAGCCCACGAAATACTTTTTAATGCTGTGTACTTTCCTACAGCAATCAAATGGAAGGTTATGGAACACTGCCTTTTAGTAATATGTATTTTCTCATAGCAATCAAATTTCTCCAGAGAAACCTCCAGTAGGAGGTGTGTATGTGCATGTGTGTGTGTGTGTTTATGGCATACATATACATATTTATGCACATATGCATGCACAGGGCTCTTCTTATTTAGAGATTTCTCTTAGGAAGTTGGTTAATGTGTTATGATGTGTGTGGCAAGTTTGGAAGTAACTATGCTCACCACAACAGTAACATACTCTACTGTGTGGTAAGCTTGGAGTCTGTAGTGTAGTTCAGCAGGCTTGAAACTCAAGACTAGACTTCATAGTACTGAGATAAAATCTCCTCTTTCCTAGGTTTTTTCTCATGGCCTTCAGTGGATTAGATGAAGTCTTCTGGCTCAGTTAAAGCTCAATCCCCTGGATGAAGTCAATAGATTATGAATGTTAGCCATGTATAAAAATATATTCACATCAGCACATATAGATTAGCATTTGATTAAATGCCTGACTGGTATTGATTAGGATCCATACCTCTTTATCTGACTTTTAAATAAGTGGCCCGGAGGCTGGAACACAGCTTCAGTTTGCTGGCTGCCCTCCACACCTCTGCTGTTTTTGACTCTAAGTCACTACTACTTATAGAGATGTCTGCTGTCTATTTACAGGTTTCTATCTGCAGTACTCTTGGGCAAGGTGATTTTCCCCTCCATGAGTTATCTGGCAGTGCACTTTGCCTGGCTCCCAATTCCATCTATCTACCATCCATCATCCATCTCTTCATCCATCCACTATCCATCCATCCATCCATCATCCATCCATCCATCCATCCATCCATCCATCCATCCATCCATCATCCATCCATCTATCCATCATCCATTCACCATCCATCATCCATTCATCCACTGATTATCCATCTACCCATCCATCTATCCATCCATCATCCATCTATCCATCATCCATCATCCACCTATCCATCATCCATCCATCCATCATCCATCCACCATCCATCACCCATTTATCCACTGATTATCCATCTACCCATCATCCACCCATCTGTCCATCCATCATTCATTCACTCATTTAGTTATCATTCATCCATCCATCTATCCTTCCATCCCACAATACTTACATCTGGGAATCCATATTCAAAACTTTATTCTTTGGAGAAGATTCCAAAGGAGAGAGCACACCTAAGTTCTAAATACCTGAGCACCTAAGGTCAAATCACTCTTAGACATTGATGTCTCGGTGAGAGGAAGAGTAGCCAAGTTTCTCCCAATTTCAATTGTGAAAATCCTGAATGGGGTACTTGAAAGTCAAGCTGCTTGTATCATTTCTCCTTCTCCAGCTTGCCTGCTCTTATGCATGCATTTGGTAAACGCTTGCCTGCTCCTGGCAGAGTATCAGTCACTATGTTAGACCCTGGCCATTCGCCATTCAACTCTTTTGGTCTAGTTAGCCATATTTTTTTTTTTGGTTTTTCGAGACAGGGTTTCTCTGTATAGCCCTGGCTGTCCTGGAACTCGCTCTGTAGACCAGGCTGGCCTCGAACTCAGAAATCCGCCTGCCTCTGCCTCCCAAGTGCTAGGATTAAAGGCGTGCGCCACCACCGCCCGGCTTAGTTATCCATATTTTTAAAAAGTCCTTTCTCCTCAGCTATAGTATTTCGGAAACTCCAGAGACAATTGGCAGAGACAATTGGTATCTCTGGGTTGAGACAGAGAAAGATTTCTGGTTTCTTTAAGTGACTATTTACAACACAGGGTGATGAGATGTTGCAGACTGGGCATGTGGAGAAGGTCTAAGACCACAGCCAGTATGACTAGGTGTGTACAATGAATATGGCTGTCTCTGGAGATGTAGGAGTCCCTGCCTGTGTGACTGCTAGTCATGCTGAACCAAGCAAAAGAAGATGGATTGAGAAGATTTTGTAAGTCTTCTGCTTCTGTCCATCAACACGTCTATGAGGAGGGAGCCAAGACTGGCAGGAGGTTTAGCTATGAGTTCCTTTCCCTCAGTGTGTGAGCCCACAATGATATTCCAATAAAGCTTGGGAAACTATCTTTCTTAGTCTGATGGGTTGTTCCTGGGGTGGTCAGGGCTGGAGCTGGTGTGATGAGATAGCTCATTGTTCATCCAGAAAACTGCTTTCTTCCCAAAATAGTTGACAGAGTTTTAAAACTCTTAGTGATGTGGATTGCACTAAGCAAAAAAATAAAAGAAGAGGAGGAGGTGAAAAATGGAAGAAGGAAGAGGAGGAAGAGGAAGAGAGGGAGGAGAGGGAGAAGGAGGGGGAGGAAGAAGAGAAGAAGAAGGGGAGAAGGAGAAGACGAGGAGAAGGAAGAGGGGAGAAGGAGTGGGAGAAGGAGGAGGAGAGGGAGGAGGGAGAGAAGGAGGAGGAGAAGGAGGGAGAGAAGGAGGGAGAGAAGGAGGAGGGGGAGGAAGAGAAGGAGGAGGAGAAGGAGGAGGGAGAGAAGGAGAAGGAGGAAGGGGAGGAGGAGGAGGCAGAGAAAGAGGAGGAGAAAGAGGAGGGGGAGAAGGAGGAGGGGGAGAGGAAGAGGAGGAGAGGGAGGAGGAGGGAGAAGAGAAGGAGGAAGGGGAGAAGGGGAGGGAGAGAAAGAGAAGGAGAAGGAGGAGGGGAGAAGGAGGAGGGGAGAAGGAGGAGGGGAAAGGAGGAGGAGGAGGAGGAGAAAGAGCACTCAGAGGCTAAAGGCTGCTAAGCATGAAGAAGTTTGGCCCCTGTGTTCCATGTGGTGGGAGGACATAACGGACTCTTAAAAATTGTCCTCTGGCCTTCGCATGTGTGCTTATCCCTACCTTCAAATGAGTAAAGGAATGGAACAGAAAGACTTAAAGGGAAGGGGGAGTCCGAACAGGCCTTTGTGCATCTACTTTCCCATTTTCCCCGAGTCTCTGCAGGACACTCTTCCCACAGCTTACTGACTCCATGCCATTGTTTTTCTGACATCCATGATTTCTTCACATTTTATATCTTTGAAATCAAGGATGCTTCCATAAGACAAGACATCGTAGGGGCTGGAGACAGTGCAGTCAGTGGGCTGAGTCTGGAGACAGTGCAAACACAAGGACCTAACCTATCCCAGAACCTGTGCAAAGAGCTATGTGTGGCATCATGTGCTTGGAACCCTCCCCCACTGCAGTCACACCCCTCCCACCCCTGCATTGGAGAGGAGGAGACAGGCAGGTGTCTGGGGCTCCAGGTAGCCCAGCTGACTTGGCAAATTCTAGGCCAAGTAGGAAGTCCTGCCTCAAAATAGGTCAACAGTATTCCTAAGGAAAGATACAAGAGGCTGTCCTCTGGTCTCCACAGGTGCACACACACGTGCACACACACATACACACAAACACACACACTCACACACACACTCCACATGTAATCCTGTGACACAGCACACAGACAATAAACACCACACACACACACCAATGGTAAATAAGATTACTGAGATGTGGTCTTCCCACATCCTAGGAGTGAAACATGGCTCATCTGCTGTTTATCTATTTCATATGTTTTGATTACTTCTAATGTGCATATTTCAATTTTCTAACTACTGCAAACTTTTTTTTTTTTGAGGCAAGGTCTCTCTATGTAGCTTTGGCTGTCCTAGAACTCACTCTGTAGACCAGGCTGTCCTAGTACTCACTAGGAGGAGATACTCTCCTCCCCTAGTCATTGGCAGGCCTTGGGCACACCATTTAATTTTGCATTATTTTAAGCACACACTTCACTAAGAAAGAAACTGAGGCTCAGGAAGGTGAAGTCACTTGCCTGAGTTCCCACAGTCAACCGAGAGCCGCAGGATCAGAGGCTCAATGACAAACCCAGGTTCTGCTGCAGGGAGGAGAGGTGGGAGCCTGTGTGGTTTTGACAAGGGTGGGCTAGAATTTACCCTGGAAATCTTGACTAAAATGTTTTTGTGGGTCTAGGGCACAGTTGGGTTCACACCTAGGAAACTCTCCGAGGGTAGAGCCACAGCGTGGTTAAATTGGGTGACTCACAAGTGTGAAGGTTCATATTTTAGCACCTGGCAATCAGAGGCAAAATTAAACCACTTAAAAATGAGCAGATGAAAACTCAGAGCCTTTGCAGGGGCTGCAGGCCACAGCATGCATCACACTCCTAATTGCACCGAAAGCTGAATTACTTTCCAGTCCACCTTTGACTCAGGTCTAAATGAAAATTGACAGCATCAGGGGCAAGAGTTGAGGCCTGTCTTGGGGTCCTACGCTGTCCTTGAGCAGGCTCGGTTGCAGAACTCCTGACTGTGGAGGCTGTGATGATGCTTATGGGCAGGTTTGGATCAGAACACTGAGCTCCTGAGAGCTGAGATACAGCCCCCTCATCTCCAATGTCACTGCTCTGCAGCCTGGGAGATTTTAGCAAATTTCTCGGAACTTTCGTTTAATTTTTAATATGGATTGTGTTCTGCTTGGGATTCTACTAGGGCTAGTGATCTACAGTCACGGTTCAAGAGTTAAAACTGGAGGTTCTTGTCACTGTCTTGCTGGTGGACGCATTGTTGGCGGGTATGTGTTTGCGCTTATCTGTTCACCACGCCTGGTTAGTCAGCCCCGTGGTCCTTTTGATCCCTGTGCACTTTATAAATGAAGACAAAAGAACAGATACTTGGAGTTCTCACTTTGGGCAGGTTTTCAGTCTCTCCTCACATCTCCAGCTGTTTAGAGCGAGAGCTTATGTTTATGCTGTAACTGAAGGGTATGTATTCGTACTGCAGACGCCAGGCATATCCTGTGCTGAGAGAGACCCTCCCAGGATGAAGAAGGACTGGAGGAGGGCTCTCCCTTCAGAAGGTGGAGGAGAGTCTTGGTGCCTGAAATTAGAAAGCAGGTAAATAAGAATGGGATCTTTAAATATAACCACTTAAGCTGGAGTTGGTAGTGCAGGCCTACGACACCAGCTATTCAAAGATTGTAGGGAACGGGATAGCAAGTTCAAGGCCTGCCAGTTCCACAGAGTAAATTCAAGGCCAGTCTGGGTAATTTAGTATAGGTTATCTTAAAATAAAGGGAAATAAATAAGTAATAGAAAAAAGCAAACAAACAAACAAATAAATAGTTGAGGAGATAGCTCAGTGGGCAAGTACCTGTCTCATATGTGAATGACCATAATTTCAGTTCCCAGGACTGCTAAAACAAAGAAACCCACATTTTAACCATTAACAACCACCCCCAGACTACAGGGAGAATCCCCTTCAGTTTTTTGTTTGTTTGTTTATTTTTATTTTATTGCTTTTGTTTTTGATATACTGCCAGTGACATGCTATCTCCAGACCACAGCACAGAGCCCAGAGCTAGTCAATTTGAACAAGCAAGATGAACTTGGCTGTACGAATGGTGCTTGGGATATCAGGCTGTGAGACTGGAGACCTTGAGAGCTTAGTGAGGGTGGGAATAGGATGGTGATGGAGCACATGTGATAAGCAAGTATTGGGGAATTCACTAGAAGAAGGAAGGAACCTGGAGGTGGCTTATGGGGGGGGATGCCTGAGAACAGAGAGTATCGGCACATAGGATTGAAGATGCACTGTGGCCCATCATCCTGCCTCCATGAAGGCATGCACCTACAAAATTTAATCCCAAACAAACTTGTCCTTCTTTCAGTTTCTTCTGTCAGGTGTTTTGCCCCAACTGCGCACACAGAAACTAACACACCTGGCAACTGCTGAGACCAGTCAGGTCACACTAAGCAGGCAGACTCAATGCCCAGTATATGAGTTCTCCAATGATGACTTCGGGTACCTCCCTGGGTGCTAAGATCTGTGGGCAGAGTTGAGATGGATGTATAATGGTCCTTTCCATCCTTCTGCATGTTCACCAACATTTGTGGGTTGGACTTTCCTGAAGACAGCCATCTGGTTTAGTGAGGTGGAATCTCGAGTACATATGTGGAGCTAACCAACTGGGCTGTTGGCACTCCAAGATGGAATTGTGGTGGAGCTTGGATTTGCATCTCCCGATGACTAAAGACGCTGAACCTCTTTAATGCACTTATTCTCTATTTGCAATTCTGTTCTATTTTCCTTTTCACATCCCCAACCTGTCTGTAAGATTGACTAAATGTGATGATCTCTAGCTCCATTCTTTGGCCCCCAAACTGCCGTGTCTTCGTTCTTCTTGGGGTTTCCATAGCTTGGTTCTTGTGAACCCTGCCGCAGACATGGATGTGCAGGTGTCTCTGTGGAGTAGTCACATTCCTCCAGGCACAGCCCAGCACTGGTGCGACTGGTTCAGAGTGTAGCTCATTTTCAGTCCTTTGAGGGATGTCTATACTGATTTCTGCAGTAGCTAGGCTCTCCTACTAGCAGGACCTGGCCCTGCACCTCCTTATATGTACTTTTTAGTTGTTACCTTAGCCACTACCACTCTGACTGGCACATGAAGCAACCTCAGTGACACTTTCAGTTTCATTCTCTAATGGCTAAGGATATTGAATATATACATATATATGTATATTTATGTGTGTATATATATATATATAATTTACAATGCCTATTGTCAGTTCTTGTTCATTTATATCAAGATATATATATTCTATTTCCTCGTTGAATAGCACCCTCAGTTAATTTATTCATTTGTTGCTTGGGTTATTTGTGTTTTAATTGTTTACTTTACTCATTATTTATCATCATCATCATCATTTTACTTTTCAAAATGGGTTTTTATATCTATTTTATGTGTGTGGTGTTTTGCCTGAATGTCTGTATGCAGTGCCCACAGAGGCCAGAAGAGGGTTTCAAGTCTCCTGGAACTGGAGTTAAGGATGATGTGAGTCACCGTGTGGGTGCTGGAAGCTGAATCTGGGTCTTCAGCAAAAGTGGCCAGTGCTTTTAACTTCTGAGCCATCTTTCCGACTCCTATAATGATTATTGCTTTAAAATTTACTCTGAGAGTTTTATATAAGTATTATGATCGTATGAAACTTTCATTTCCCCAGACCCCTCCGAAGCATGTCCCCTTTCGTGTCTTTTTTAAAACTCGTACTGTGTCTAATTAGAGTGCTTGTATGTGCAAGGGGTAGGGGTTATCCATGCAAGCATGGGAAATCCATGCCATGCCCCGCCCCTACCTCCCCCAGCCATCGTGTGTGTGTGTGTGTGTGTGTGTGTGTGTGTGTGTGTGTGGTGTGCGTGTGGTGTGTGTGTGCACATGTGCACACATGTGAATGCAGCACATGTAGAGCCTTAACAACCTTGTCATCTCTTAACAACTCAACTTTTGAGTTCTTTATATATCCTGGATATTGATCCCCCATTGGACGCAGAGCTGGGAACGATTCGTCTTCCGTTCTGCCGGCTGCCTCTTCCCTCTGTTGATGGCCTCTTTGGCTACATAGAGCCAAACTTGACTTAGAGTTTGTTGATGGCCTCTTTGGCTACATAGAGCCAAACTTGACTTAGAGTCAGCTCTTGTTCATTTTCTAAGCTATTAGCCTGGCGTCTCCATTTTGTTCTTAGAAATAGTCCACTTACAGGATGGCAAGGATAGAAGTCGTTCTCTCTCTTATAAAAATCCAACTGCAGAGGCTGGGGCATGGAGGGTGGCCCCAGTTGGGGAGTAACCCCAGGTGCACTCCAAAGCCTATAACTAATGGATACCAATGGGAGGAAAAAGGCAGGAAGTGTGGGAAGTGTCTGTCTGGGTTCCGGGGCCCAGTGGACCCAAAGCAGATGAAGTGTGAGAAATCACTCATCCTTGATACGCAGGCTTTGCCATCATGAGGAGCATTCAGCCTCAGCAAGTCACGGATGGCAAAATGTGCGTTCTTTTCACTTGGGAGGATTTAGCCAGTTGATTAAGTACAAAAAGAGGGGGTTTGGAGGGTCAAAGACTTAAGCTTTTACTTCTGGGGATTCTGGTGGCGCTCTCCGAGAGCGCGCTCTCAGCTCAGCTCTGGGACTCTCGTGGATAATAGCTCACATCAGAAAACCACAGTAAAGGATTTGGCAAGCAGGAACCAGGGCAGGGGTCCAGTGGGGAAGGGGTTGTGGGAAGGCTCTCCTCCCTCCCTCACGGCTGGGACACTTTTAAAGATATCGCACCAGGTCTGATATGAAATTGCTTCACAGCTGGCTGGGATCAACAGGGCAAGGAATTAGAAATACACAGAGGTTCTCAAATGTCATGAATTTACCAGAAGGTGATTGAATAACCTGTGACTGTTAGAAAGCATGAATACTAAGTTATTTCAACCTACAAGAACGGCAGTGGCCTATAGCTTAGTCTAATAATTTGGATATTAATTAAAGAGAGCCACCCAAACAAAAGGTTTTATTTATTAATGCTTTGAGGTTAATCCAACAATTTGTTGAAGGAGTGTGAAACTCAGAGTGCACTGGGCTTGTGTTTTCTGACATTGAGTTCTTGTTTAGTAATACCCAATTTTTAAGCCACGCATTAGAGGTGGAGTGGGGACATAATAAATGTCTTACGACTTACATAATGAGCTCATTCAAGCATATGTTATATTTCAAGTTGGAATCTCTACATTATTTTATTTTATTTTATTTTACTTTGACAAGGTCTCAAGTAGCTCAGCCTGGTCTCCAACTCACTCAATTCAAGGTGAGCATGACCTTGGACTTCTGACCCTCTTGATTTGGCCTTTCAAATTCTGAGCTTACAGGCTTACACGCCATGCCTGGTGCATGCTACCTAGCTCTCTACTAACTGGGTTTCTATCTGTTATGGTTTATTTTATCTTGTTATATATATGTGAATGTTTCACCTGTGTGTATATTTATGTTCCACCCGGACGCTTGGTGCCTGCAGAAGCCAGGAGGCATTGGCTTTCCCTGGAACTGGAGCTGAAGGCAGTTGGGAGCTAGCATGTGGATTCTGGAAACTAGACCCAGCTCCTTTGCAAAAGCAGGCAATGCTCTTAACCACTGAGCCTCCTCTCCCCTGCCAGCTGTGACTTCTTCTTGTAGATTTGAGCATCTTCTTTATCCCCTGCTCACACATGGAGTCAAGGCTCAGTTCTCTGGATCCAACATTCTTTCAACTTGGTAGAGAAAACGTTCAAGGTTTTCACAGTATCCAGCCCTTGAAGAAGTGTTCTGGCTGCCTGCCCCGGGAGTCCTGGATATTCAAGAGGAATGAATGCGCCAAAAGTTCCTGTCCTCAGTTAACTGACTTCCATGGGTTTGAAATGGATTTATTCATTTTTTTTTTACATTGCGTGTGTGTGTGTGTGTGTGTGTGTGTGTGTGTGTGTACGCGTGTGGGTGTTTGCATGCGTGCACAATGTATTCAAGGATGCCTTTGGAGACCAGAGACCAGTACCCTAGTGAGGCTGGAGTTACAGTTTGCGAGCTGCTTCATGTGGGTGCTGGGAAGCAAACCCAGATCATCTAGAAGAGAAGGAAGTTCTCTAAACCACCGAACAATCTCTCCAGCCTCTTAGTATAGGTCTTTTAAAGTTACCCATTTTATATTGACAAAAGTATGTTTTTTATATACAAAATGTTTGGAAAGATATTAATACTATTTAGAATGGCTAAATGGAGTTAATTAACCCAGGAATTATTGCCCATGTTTATCATTTCTTGCTGTGACAATACTTGACTCCATTTTCTTTGTAATTTCCTTCCTTTCTTACGAATGGAATGTCCGATAGCTACTGACTACTACTAGCTACTACTGACTACTACTAGCTACTACTGACTACTACTAGCTACTACTGACTACTACTAGCTACTACTGCTCATAGAGCAGTAGATCTTAACTACACAGGGTCTCACTTCCTAGGGACCTGGAACTCCCCGTGCAGTCCAGACGGGCCTTGAACTCATAAAGCTCCATCTATGGAGTCCTGAGATTAAAGGCATGTGCCGCCTGACTTTTTTTTTTTTTTTAAAAAAAAAACCTTTTACTTATATATGTCTGTGTGTCTGTGTGTCAGTATGTGCATGAGAGTGCAGGTCTGGTTTGGGAGGCGAGAACTAGCCTTGGTATCTCTGCAAGAGCAGTATTGTTCTTAGTTGCTGAGCTATCTCTCCCTTCTTACTTTCTTAGCAGTTCTCAAAGATACAGCACGCTGTGATGGTAACTCAGTGTGCTGGTTGCGTTATACAACAGCAATTTTAAATTTATTCTACATAACTAAAGCTTTATATCATTTGTCTGACAACTCCCTAGACATTGCCACAGGCTTTGATGACCACCATTCCACGCTGCCTCTAAGATGGCCATTCTCAACCTGTGGGTCATAACCCCTTTTGGGGGTTCACCGACTCTCTCACAGGGGTCACATATCAGATATCCTACATATCAGATATTTACATTTCAATTCATAGCAGTAGCAAAATTACAGTTATGAAATAGTGATGAAAGTAATTTTATGGGAGGGAGGGGTCACCACAACGTGAGGAACTGCGTTTGAGGGTCTCAGCATTAGGAAGGTTGAGATCCACTGCTCTGTGAGGTCAGTAGTTATCAGCGATCCCATTGGTAAGTGAGTAAGATCATGGCTGTTTGTCTTTCTGGGCCTGGCTTCTTTCACTTGACATAATGACTTCCAGCCTTTCCATTGTGGTGCAATCGGCATCTCATTATTTTTGAGGCTGAAGGTATTCTGCTGCGGAAGCATGCCACACCTCATTTTCCTCCCGCTTGTTCACTGATGACCACGTAGGTTGATTCCAGTCTGGCCTGCTGGGAATTGTGTACAATCAGCACAGGGGTGCAGAGAACACTTCATTTTCTTTGACTGTGCACCTAGCAGCAGCATTGTTAAGTAAGAGAGTAGTTTCAATGGGTTTGTTTTAAAGAAGCCCTTCCATGATGTGGCCCCACAGGAATGCTAATTTACAAGAGTTCTGTCTTCTCTAGCACCTCTCTGGGACTTGTACCTTGTTCTTTTTAGTAATAGCCAAATGCTGTGGTTTTGATTGGCATTTCCCTGATGATTAAGGAAGCTGAACTTTTGCTCATCTTCCTGTTGGCCATCTGTATGGTGGCTTCCCCTTCCTCTTCTCTTCTCCTTCTCCCCTCCTCTTCTTCCCCTCCCCCCTTTTCTTCTCCCTTCCTCTTCCTTTTCACGACCCTTTTCAAAAAAAAAAAGATTTATTTATTTATTTCACGTATGTGAGTACACTGTAGCTGTCTTCAGACACAGCAGAAGAGGGCATCAGATCTCATTACAGATGGTTGTGAGCCACCATGTGGTCCCTGGGAATTGAACTCAGAACCTCTGGAAGAGCAGTCAGTGGTCTTAAACCGCTGAGCCATCTCTCCAGCCCCCAGCCATCTCTCCAGGCTTTCTTCTTTTTTGAGAAACAACTATTCAGATGTTTCATCATTCTAACTAGATTATTTTCTTATTGTTGGCTTGTCTGTGTCTTTATACGTGTTGAATGCTAACCTTTCATGAGATGTATGGTTTGAAAAATTTCCCCCATTCCATATGTTGTCTCTTCTCTCAGGGATTATGTTCTTGGCCCTGCAGAAGCTTTTCAGTTCAATGAGGGTTTGCTTGTCTAGTGACACTTTTGCTGATTGAGCTTTTATATGATATTCAAGAAGCCATTGCATACACTGGTATGAACAAGCTTTCCCCCCTGTTTTCTAGTAGTTCTTTGGTTTGGGCTTTATATTTAGACCTTTAATCCATTCTGTATTGATTGTAATAAGCTTTGTAATAGGCTCT
Organism: Tokudaia tokunoshimensis; assembly: GCA_036184795.1. Lineage (NCBI taxonomy): Eukaryota > Metazoa > Chordata > Mammalia > Rodentia > Muridae > Tokudaia > Tokudaia tokunoshimensis. The sequence continues at coordinate 118,899,269 of BTHU01000008.1, read as the reverse complement.
ACAATCTAGTAGTCTTAGTTCTCTGGTTTTAAGTCAGAGTGTTGATAGTTCCTAATATGCTGGGGGAGTTTCCACTACAGCTGCCTTGAAGTTGTGACTCACATTCAGGACAGCTTAATTGTGTTGTCTTTCAACTTAAGAACATGGTATATCTTTCCTTTAATTTAGGTGGGGTTTTTCCATCAATAGCTTTGTTTTATTTGTATTCTTTTGAGATAAGACTTCACTATGTAGCCCTCTCTGGCTGACCTGGAAGTCACTGTACAGAGCAGGCTAGCCTTGAGTTCACAGCATTCCTCCTGCCTCTGCCTCTCAAGGGCTGGTATTGAAGTCTTTTGTAGACAGCATTTTAAGTCTTTAAGTAAGCTATAGGTCTGTTTAAGCCCCACATTGAAAATCACTATTTAAGAACAGTTGGGCATGGTGGTGCCCCACCTGTATTCCCTCACTGGAGAAGCAGAAGCAGACAGACCAGCAACTCAAGGTTACCCTTGGCTGCATCGGGAGTTCAAGGTCAACCTGGAATACTTGAGACCCCGGCTCAAAACAAGCTGAAACATAACAAAATGTGTACAGCTTGTTTAGTAACTAAAATGTAATAGCTGGGAGACCCACATGGGATGTGAAGACAGGCTGGTATGGTGCAAACCAAACCACACCAAACCAAACCAAAACAAAAAAAACCCAACCAACCAACCAACCAACCAACCAAACAAACCCCTGAAGTATTTTTATCTTTTGGAAGTAAAACATTCTTTTCTACTTAAAATATTCTCAAAGATAAAATGTTCTGCATTTTTTTCTTTAATTGAACACACAGGATATTGAACTTATTTTCTGTACACACAGAACTCACTGGTCAGTATAGCAGTTGCCATGGAGGAAATGATGTTGGGGAAAAAAATTCAAGTTTATATGAAGGGCTTACGGGCAAAAAATAGGCTACAAAGGGTCTTGAGTTTCTGAAGAAAAGTGAGAAGAAAAACCCGTAAGTCTAACTAGCTTCCGACGCCACTTGGGGAAGAAAATGAGTGAAGTGTTATAAGCAACTCTGGTGTTTCTGAGGTTGGCCTGTGAACCGCCATTCAGCTATAGACCTCAGTAGACACCATCAACTGTCAGATTTTAAAACTTTCAAACATGCAAGGTTGCCTGGTACATTTGGATAACTTACCATGGGGTTTCAGTGTGTCTACTGTGGATGGGTCTGCCTTGCTGCAATGTGTGGGCAGAGCATGCGCAAGACCAGGGTTCCCGCTGCATCTTTCTCAGGAACATTGCACATGAGCTGGAAGACAGTGTCTCTGAGCATGCGTTGTGTCACGAGTGGGCAGTAAAGGCTCAACTGACCTACAACCCAGGTAAGCGTCCTCTCCTTTCTCCTTCCCTCTCTATGACAAGAGTAAGTCAGGCCACGGTGATGTTAATAATGATAGGGAGGGGATCTGTAGTCTTATTCCAGAGCATTCCATTTTCTGAGATGAAAACCTTACTGAAGAGACCAGAACATTAATATTATTAATATTAAAATCAATGGGCTTAGAGATAAGAAACCCAACTTGAATCCAACTTACCCCAGGTTTGTGGTTTTAGTCACAATGGTTTAAGACTCCTGAGCCTTTACTTACTTACTTATTTATTTACAAAACTGAAATCATGAAAGATACCTGACAATTGTTTTCAGAATTAAGGAAATAGATATTTTCAAGCATTACACCAGATTTGACATATTATCCTGGAAATAATTTTTTTAAAAGATTTATTTATTTATTTATTTATTTTATGTGAGTACACTGTAGTTGTCTTCAGATACACCAGAAGAGTGCATCGGATCTCATTACAGATGGTTGTGAGCCACCATGTGGTTGCTGGGGAATTGAACTCAGGACCTCTGGAAGAGTAGTCAGTGCTCTTAACCGCTGAGTCATCTCTCCAGCCCCTAATTTTTTTTTTTAAACAAAGAAAAATTCTGTGTATGGGTGTTTTGCCTGCATGTACATCTGACCACCCTGTGTGTGTCTAGTTCCCTTGGAAGTCAGATCCCCTGGGATGGGAGTTACCGATGGTTGTGAGCCACCATGTAGATGCAGTGTTGGGTATAATCTCCCCGAAGAAGAAAGGGTATCATAGGAGGAAGGAGTGTTAAGAGCCAGGGTGGTGGTGCAGGCCTTTCATCCTGACACCTGAGAGGCAGAGGCAGGTGGATCTCTGTGGGTTCTAGGTCAGTCAAATCGAGTCTAGTACAGTCAGGGCTCTGTTCTACAGAGAAACCTTGTCTCAAAAAACAAAACAACAAAAAATGTGGTCAAGTTTTCAGGTGGGCCTAGGCCTACCTCCTCCTCTTCCTCAGGATGGATGAACCCACAGACAGATGCACTCTGTGTCCCGTAGGACTGAGGGATTAAGAGGGGTCTGATGGTACATATCTGTGGCTTCCTGGGGGTAGAGGGCGTCGGCCAAGAGAGTGAGATGTTAGATAAGATTGGCTATGGAAGAGCAGAGATGTGCACATGTCCTTTATGGTGCCCAAGGGCAAGGAGTGGAGAAAGATGACCCAGGAGCCCCTGTCTGCTCCCTAGGGCCTGCTGGGGAAGCCTAACGTGTCAGCGGTGTGACCCACAAGGATGCTTTTGTGTTCTTACACGACTTTACAGCAGCCTAGTTTCTCAATGTCTCAGAGCAAGCGGTAGACATTTTCCTCATTTAAGTAAACACGACACTATGTGGTCCTTGATGGGAATGACACAGTGGGATGGAAGACTGCAGTGCTGGCCTGTCAGTAACCTGTGTGTGAAGACTGGATGGGAGCAGGGCATCTGAGTGAGCAACCGTGCATGTCTCAGTGAGGGTTCCATTACTGTGGAAAGACATCATGACCAAAGTAACTCTTATAGAGGAAGGCATTTAACTGGGGCTGGCTTACAGGCCCAGAGGTTCAGTCCATTATTACCGTGGTGGGAAGCATGGCAGTGTAAAGGCAGACACGGTGCGGGAGGAGCTGAGGGTTCTACATCTTGATCCGAAGGCAGCCAAGAGGAGACTGACTGTCTTCTGCAGGCGGCCAGAAGGAAGGTCTAGATCATGCTGGCCAAACTTGGGTATATATATGAGACCTCAAAGCTCTGCCTTCACAGTGACATACTTCTCCTTACAAGGCTACATCTCTGCCAATAAGGCCACACCTCCTAATAGTGCTACTTCCCATGGGCCAAGCATATTCAAGTCACCATAGTTCAGAATACTCACAGAAAAAAAACATACTATTCCTTCTTCTGTCCCCACAACCCTAGAACTCTGAGTTTTGTGGAATATGGTTCCTGAATTCTGAAGCAACTCTGGGAGAAAGCTTAATTTGAATTCATTCAGATAAATTCTTTGCTACTCAATAGTTCAGGAGTTCTCCATATAAACTGATCCCAGCTTTATGAAAAACAAAGAAAATAATTCTCATGCCGTCGTCTGGGATTGGAGGTTCTCGGTGCAGATAAGCTTTTATGGCACATTAGAATGACGAGAACCAGTGCTGGTTCTAAGTTGCTGCATGAATACATCCTGCAATGAACAGGGTGAAATACAGGAAACACAAGTTCACACTGAGAATCCAGTTTTCCAAAGGGCACTGACAAATTGGAGGTCCATATAGATAAGGAGAGACTCATGACGTAATAAGAAATGGACAGGATCGGGGCCCCATGGTCCCCAGCATTTCATCTCTGTTCTGATGTCTCAGAAGCCAGAGCTTGGATGGGACTGCAATTATCATTTATAAGGGGGGAAATGGAGGCCCAGAGAAGTAACTTCCCCAAGTCCGTACATCTGAGAAGCAGCAGACCCAGTGCAGTTTGGGTTTGATCTGTGGTTGTCTGTCTTATTTGGTCACCTGTCAGGTTCTCAAGTATAATGTGTGTGTGTGTGTGTGTGTGTGTGTGTGTGTGTGTGTGTGTGTGTACACGCATGTGACTGTGCATGCATGCACAAAGGCAAGAGGGTAAGTTTAGCTGTCATCCCTCAAGAGCTACCCACCTTCCTTTTTGAGACAAGTTCTTGATTGGGACCTAGGACTCTGATTAGGTAAGGCTGATTGGCCAGAGAGCTGAGCCCCAGGGTCTAGCTCTCTAGTGCTGGAATCCAAGAGCATGCCACATGTGTTCTAAGGACCCACCTCAGGTCTTCACGTGTGCAGGGCAAGTGCTTTCCCACCTGAGCTATCGGCCCTTGTCATAGTCAGAACCATTCAGGAAGGGAAGAGGACGGCCTCAGAGCGATGGCTTCACTGGAGTGGTTGGTCAGGTGAGGCAAATGGTGGGGAGCTGTTTCAGGATCTGATAGAGGTGGACATGGGGCAGAATGACTAAGTCTCTGATTCTGAACGTCCAAACTTGTATTTCCCTGCATTTCATCTTTAAGTTACTATATATATGCATATATATGTGCACATATATACATATAGATTATATAAACATATACCTACATACATATATGGTATATATGTAATATATATACTATTTATATATATCTCATTTAGAGTGACTCTCCATTCCTGCTCAGGTTAGTGGTATGTGAAACTTCCCCAAATTAAGAACACAGCAATGTTCATCTAACTCAGATTATGTACGTACCACCTCATTCTATGTGTATGGTTATAACTAGAAATGTCCTACTGACTGGGGATGTGGCTCACATTAGGATGTACTTCCCTAGTGTGCATGAATCCCTGGCTCCTTCCTCAGTACCAAATAAAACTGGGTGTGGTTGTGTGTGGATGCAGGAGGATCAGTGGTTCAGGGAGCTGGAGAGATGGCTCAGTGGTTAAGAGCACTGGCTGCTCTTCCAGAGGATCTGGGTTCAATCCCCAGTGCCCACATGACAGCTCACAACTATCTGTAACTCTAGTTCCAGGGGATCTGACACCTTCACACAGATATATGTGCAAGGAGAACACCAATGTACATAAAATAAAAATTAATTAATTAGAAAAAAAAGTTCAGGGTTAGCCTTGATTACATAGCAAATGTGAGGCTAGCCTGAGGTACATGAGACTTTTTCTCAAAAGAAAAGTCCCTTTCCAGCTTCTGGCTATTATAAATAAGGCTGCTATGAACATAGTGGAGCATGTGTCCTTATTGCATGCAGGTAAAGCCTCTGGGTATATGCCCAGGAGTGGTATAGCCGGATCCTCCGGGAGTGTCATGCCCAGTTTTCTGAGGAACCGCCAGACTGCTTTCCAGAGTGGTTATACCAGATGTCCCTCAACGGAGGAGTGGATTTAGAAGATGTGGTATATTTACACAATGGAATACTACTCTGCAATTAAAAACAATGAATTCATGAAATTCCTAGGCAAATGGTCAGAACTTGAAAATATCATCCTTAGTGAGGTAACCCAATCATAAAAGAACACACATAGTATGCAGTCACTAATAAGGGGATATTAACCCAGAATCTCAGAATACCCTAGACACAATATGCATATCAATAGATTTCCAAGAAGATGGAAGGAGAGACCCCTGGTCCTGGAAAGACTGGATGTAGGGGAACGCCAGGACAGAGAAGCGAGAGGGGGTTGAATGGGGAAAAGAGGAAGGGAAGGGGGCTTATGGGACTTTCGGGGAGGGAGGAAACGGGAAAGGGGCAATGATTTTGAATGTAAATAAAAATATAAAAAATAAAAAAAAAAGAAAAGTCCCATTATGAAACATCAGTTGTTAAGAAGTGAAAGCGTTTTGTGTGCCTGCAGATCTGAGCTCTCCCCTTACATTCTGTTTCTCTTTAATGTCTGATCATGTATGACTTTACCTCCTTGTTGATTGTACATGTATAATCCCGTGGGCTGGGCTTTCTGTGTGCTTTAGGATTGGTGTGTCAGTCCACATCTCGGTTGGTGTTTTCACTCATCTCCCTTGTCTATGGTCGCTCTGACCAGCCAAGTTTGGGCTTCAGACGATCGGTCTGTTACACTCTATTTGTGATAGTGACGCCATTAGAGGCTCCAGAGGACACTGCTTGGGGTGTCAAGTCATCTTAGAGAAGTCAGGTGGGTGTCACTGAGCATGATCCTCCTTGTGTAACACAGATACTGGTCTTTCTAGTGCAGCTACATAAAGTCAGGGAAGACTGCGGGCTGTTTCGGGGTGAATTTCTTTTGGTTCCAGCTTGGACACTGCGCATTGCGTACGGCCATACCATTCTGGCTGTTGAGGGGCCGGCTTCCCACGCACAGTTTGTGTTTATTTTGTCTTGGAATTACTATCTAGAGCTGCAAATACCTACCGACTCCAGTGTCTCTTTAGGAGTCACTCTCCCAAGTCCTTACATAAGAAGATGACAAGTTCTTCCCCCTTGTTTCTTTTTTTTGTTTCTATCAAAGTCAGGGCACCACGTTGAGGTCACCAACGTGCAGGTAAGTCAGATTATGTAACTCTCATTTAGAGCAAATAAGGCTGCCACACCTGTCTGTCCTGATCATGGAGGCTGGAGCTCTCTAGGGCTTTCATTTTGTTCTGAGTTCCTATAACCCACCAAACCTAAATATGAAACCAAACCGAAACTTCTCAATTTTGAAAATCAAAGGCTTCTTTGAATCTCGATTCTAGTTTAGTGAAAAGAATACATGACACTTCACAAAACTCGGTGGGAGGAAGGGTTTCTGTGTGGGGGGAAGTGTGAAGCGAAAACCAGATTTAGGAGAAATCAGGAGAACAGTAAAATCTTAATTTTCAATTTCTTTTCAGAGACTTTTACATTAACTGGGCCGATTCCTCTTTCTGGCCATTCTCTTGAGACAGCATCCTGTCAGAGCCTCTGCCTGCCTCCCAGGTGCTGGGGCTGCAGATGAACGTGGGACTCCTGGCTTTTCGTGGGCAAAGCAGATTAAATAAAGGGCAGGTGGTAAGATACTCCGTTAGACTGTTTCCTCGGAATCTCCTGCTCCAGTTTTCTTAAGCAGACAGTTCAGTATCCAGGTCAAGTCCATCTGCAAGATCTAAGAGACAAAGAAAGGATGCTTTTCTTTTTTAGGACTCCACGTTGCTCTGGGCCCCTCTGCATCTACTCAACCCTAGCTGCTCTGTCTTCTACTCTTAATTCTCCCCCTTCAGAATCTTCCAACCTTATGCTGCACATCTGAAAAAAATATGTGATTGAGAGTATCATATGAGGCACGCCATGGTGGTTCACACGTGTAAACCCAGCACTTGGGGGTGGGGTGGGGCGTGGAACAGGAGGCATCCTTGGCTACATAGTAAATCCTAGGCCAGTTCAGATTATAACACCAGGCCCCGTTTCAAAACCCCTCTTCTGTCAAAAGAAGAAGCCAAAGCAAAGTACCTAGAAAATTTCTTCTAAGTTTATAAGTTAGTGAAAATATGTGTTCAGGATGAACGAATAGACATGAAAAAAATCAATAAAAATTATATAAGCATATAATCAGAATAGCACATAGAGGGTGATTATGTATGTAGTTTTCAGGGAAAGGGGACTCCTACTATGAATTCTGCATTAAGATGGAACTGAAGAGAGTTTTTCTTTATATAAAAGTAGCAAAATATAGGGCTCTGCTATAAGCTTAAGAAGGAAGGTAACTTTATATATTAATAGGCACAGAAATAATGTTCTCAGAAAATAGACAGTTAAGGCAACAGAGGAACTCCTGGAGGGAAAAAAAACCTGATCAAATACACTACCTTAAATTTTGTTTTTATTTATTTACTTTATTATCATTATTTTTTGAGACAGTCTTACTACATAGCCTAGGCTGTCCTGAAACTAACAGAAATCCAGTTGGTCTGCCTGGAGACTGCTGGACTAATGGTGTGTGTCTGGGTCCACCTGGTTTTTAAGGATATCGGCAGGCTCGGTTGCTGCTAGTGCGGTGGTCAGATCTATGGGGATGCCTCCAGCACTGTGGTATGTGGGTGCTGCTTCAGATGTTTGCATAGCCATGAGGGCAGGGCCACCATGCCGATACAGTTTACACTACTCTGCTCAGTGTAGGGGATCTTCGAATCTTTGTAGCAGGATATGAGCCTGTTACTTTGCTTTGACTCATGAGAAAGGTAACAAACTCAGCCAAGTCTGTGGGTGCAACAGTAGCCTTTGCTCATTAGAAAACACCCAGAACTGGATGGTTAGTTGACTTGTGAGGTGTGTTTTGCAATCTAACTCTCACAGTTACCAAAATGATGTTGTGTTTCGCTTTAAGTTGAATAGTATTTTCAGATATTGTGAGTCACTCTAAGCAACACTTGTGTACTGTCATTGCAAAATCATCTTCGGGTGAGATCACAGGAATTGTTTATTGGCTCCTAAGAAAGTTTTACTACGAAATTTTAGGGGGCTGTTCAAGTCCATTGGCTCATTAGATACTTTCAATGTTTTAAATATTACAAATCTAAAGTTTGTGTAGTAAACAATCATTTTATTGAGGTATTTGAAAGGTAAGAAAGCAATAAATATATTATTATGATCAATAAAACTGAAAATGTGAAGTTACGGGGCTGGAGAGACAGCTCAGCGGTTAAGAGTACTGATTACTCTTCCAGAGGTCCCAAGATCAATTCCCAGCAACTACATAGTGGCTCACAACCATCTGTAATAGTATCCAATGCCCTCTTCTGGTGTGTCTGAAGACAGCTACAGTGTGCTCATATACATAGAGTGAATGAATGAATGAATAAATAGATCTTTTTTGAAAAATGTGAAGCTACTAAATTAGTAAAGGGACAGAAAATTAGTTGGACCATTGAAAACCAGGAATAACAATATAAGGAGTAAACCTGACTTCACACATTCTAGGGTACAGGGTAAGAGGTAGATCCAGTTCCTCCTTCCTAAAGTTAACGAATTCCTTTTAAAAGCTAACATTCAACCAGGCCTGGTGGCTCACACCTTCAATAATCCTAGCACATGGGAGGCAGAGGCAAGTGGATTCTTGGGAGTTCCATGACAGCCAGAGCTTTGTAATGAGACCTTGTGTTAAAACCAAACAAAAGACCAACCCTGCGATATAGCATGTGACTCAGCTCTCTGTTGACCTAGTTTCAGCCGTGTAATTTTATAATTAACTCATCAATTAACTTTGAGTACTGAGACCTAAACTTATATGTAGAAACTGAGCTACATCTCTAGACCTACTGTTATTATTACTACTATAATTATTGTTTTAAAATTTTGAGACAAGGTCTTTAAACATTGCCTAGGCTGGCCTTGAACTTAGGCTGGAGTCCAAGCAAGACCTGAACTTGGGGATCCCTCTGTCCTAGCCTCCTGAGCAGCTCGGATTATAGGCCTGGGCCACTGGACCTATCTGTAATTTGAAATTTAAAAAGCAGAACCTATCTCAAATAAGACAGGCTTGTTGTTTAGAAGAAAGCACAGATAGAATTGCATTCTTTTTTTATTTTATTTTATTTTATTTTTATTTATTTATCTTTTTTGGAAAAGAAACTTCTCACATAAGAATTCTGCCAAACAGAATAAGAAAATTTCCGATGCCTCTGACAATTACTCAGGATCTTGGTGGTGAGCCATAAAGCTGGTGAGTCGTAAAGCTGGTGAATTACTGGAACCTTGTTGTAGTGAAACAACATGGGAGACACTATAACCCCATGGATATGAGACTAATTCACAGTTTCCATCGTCATTATTCAACATCACTGCGCAATGTCAAAGAGGAAGTCATGAAGATTATCTGGCCTGCGAATTGACCTGAAGATGCCTGTTTATACAAACAATCTATTGCCTGACTAAGGGTGATACTTATAGCAAAATGTGAGGTAATTAACACGGACCGTGAAGGCAGACGTTTGACTAGAGTGGTCTTGGACAAGTCATCAAGTAAGTTCATCATCATCGCGGCATCAAACTGCCTTAAGTACTCAGTGTAGCATCCTAGGCCAATCAGATGGAGGCAGTCCCTCAGTTGAGATCCTGTCTTTGCAGAGATGTCAAGCTGACAGCCAAAGGTAACTATGACATGCGGTACCATCAAAGCCTGTGCTGATGAAGCAGAGAGCCCAGGATGCTTGCATGGCATTGCTAAACCAGTAGGTTTACAAATAAGAGCAAGCTGAGTCCTCCCCCCCACCCCATGTGAAGCTTAGTTTCTAGTTGCCACACAAGAAACAAGGCAGAGTAGACCGCAAGAACAGTGGTGTCAACTCTAAGTGTGTAAGGCCAACACAAGCGGGGACTGGTCAGTGTCACAGAAAAACAAAACAAAAAGCTTCACTTTTGTCTCTTTGGCTCCGACAGCTACATCAAGTCTATTCTGCTTTTGAAAACAGTAAATTTGGCAGTGAAGCAAATTTTGGCACCCACAAAACAGAAACTGCGGTTCATGGTCCAAGAACATCAGCTGGACATTAACACTCACGGTCCTGACCCAGATTGATTAGAGATTGAGAACTCGCATTTTCTAAACTGTCCTTTTAATTGCTCAGTGTTCGCTGAAAGAAGACAGCTATGGAACTTCTGTTTTCTTCATGTGTATTGCTTAGGGATCTCTAGAATAGAACAGACCTATAGAATGAACATATGTTAGAAAACGGGGTAAGATTAGATTGCCTTCCATGCTTCCTGCTAAGTCGTCCGGCAGGAGCTGTCTGCACGCTGGAAAGGCTGTGAGCCTGCTGGCCGCCGAGCTCGTGAAGCTCCCTCCATACCTCGGCAGACCCAGTTCAGCACCAAAGGAAGGCCTGAGGGGATTCCTGGAGAGCTGTAGGAAAAATATCAGGGTTCCTTCCTGCCTCAGTAGTTTATGTTTCCAGATGAAAGTCACACACACAGCCTTTATATTTTAATATGCCTTCGACAGCACAATAGCCAGGCAACTGCCTACCCTCCATGCTGATAGAATCCACTTTCCTACCAATAACTTCTATGTTTCGTCTAGGTTGCTCCTAACTCCAGCTGACCAGCCCACGCGGCCCTGTTTCTACTAGCTCAGCTGTCCCATTACATTCTCCTCCTCTCTCTTGAACGTTCTTTCTCTTCCCTGGCGACTCCTTTCTGCTTCCCCTCTCTTCTTGTGGCTTCCTCTCTCCAAGCCCACAGAAAACTCAACCCCGCCTATGTCTCTTCTCCCCAGCTATTGGCTGTTAGCATTCTTATTCACCAATCAGAATTAACTTGGGGGCTGGGTCCCAGAGGCTACTTGCAGACTTCAGATCTTGGAGGTCAACACTGAGCATTTAAAAGACAAAAACCTCAACAGAGAGCCACTAGTACTCCACAGGCAAAGGCCAAAGAGGCCTGAGTTGGTGTCAGCAGGACATCACAGTAACAACTGCTGTGGACACAGAGGCTCAGGAAGTAGCAGGGGCAGGCAGGCATACGGTTTGTTTTCTTGGTCCTTTTTATAGCTGAGCCAGCCATTGGAATGTGGCACTCACTGGGAAGGATGTGTGTTCTCCTTTTTAATTAGTTCTCTCTAGAGACAGCCTCTCAGGCAGAGCCCAGAAGCATCTCTCTCAGGAGATCCGTAGTCCTGTCAAGTTATAATCAGCAATCATAGCACCAGGTTAACTCTCATGCAATGATAAAATTTGAGAGGTGTTGGTTAATGTACCACAAGCACATTTACCACGCTCAGCCAAAATGCCTTCTTTACGAACTTGTATCAGACCATTAGCTCTTAAGGTAGTGACTGCGGAACACGTGAGGCTGTCGAGCCCCTTAAAGGTACTAGAGCCCAATAAAGATGTGCTTGGGTCTGACACACTCAGGCTTGTTGCCCTCGGGTCCTCGGGATGGTCCTTAGGGGTAGGGGATAAGAAGGTGCAGAATCAACAACACAGACTCCAGAAGACGGGTGAGAAGCCAATCCGGGCGTGTCTTCATACCCTCCACCTGTGCCCCATTAGTCCATGACTTCTTGCTCCACGTGGTTGGCACCCTCTGATTGGTTGGTCTGGTTACGCCCTCTGTCATCATTTGTCTCTGGCTGTCAGGCAGGTTTGAGGATTAGTAAATGCGGAAGCAATTGCTGCACATGTGTGGACCACTGTGGGTTCCACTCAGGATATGCTGAGTGTAGTGGCTCTTCCTGGTTGTCAACTTGACTAAATCTGGAATGAACTAATCAAGAATTGGAATGCTCACCTATAATCCTAATCTGCAGGCTCAGAGATACAAGTTTCTGACCTGGATCTTGGCATGGAGATCTTGAAGCATAGTGACTATGAATTCCAGAAGATTAAGATAAGGAGATCTGAGTTCAAGGTCATCTGGGATTAAAGGCGCGGTGGCACACACCTTTTATCTGGGCCACACACTCTGCTGGAGACCTTTATAAGGACATTGGAAGAAGGAAGATTTACTCTGGCTTTTCCTGGCCTGCCTCCTGTGACTGAGCAACTGCTAGATCCTTGGACTTCCATCCACAAGTACTGCTGACAATTGTTGGGGAGTTGGACTACAAGCTGTAAGTCATCGACAAATTCCCTAACTATATAGAGACTACCCATACGTTCTGTGACTCTAGAAAACCCTGACTAATACAGAAGTTGGTACCAGGAGTGGTTCTAGAGGAGAAGTATAAGGATGAATATTTTAAAAATCTGGAGTTGGTTTGGTAATTCATCAGCACCTTCAACTACTGAAACCTCTCCAGATTCTCTTCCTCCTGGGTGTTTGGACAATATTGAAGACCCGTGGTTGAAACTATATTTCAGGCTTAAAGAAGCTAATGTCTTTGAGTATCTTGATGAATTAGATGATTCAGTGGGGTACAATACTTTCTACAAGTTGGGGAAAAAAAATCAAAAAATGATTTTGCTGGCTGGTTTCTCTTAGCATCTCAGGAAAAAACAATGAAGGAAAGGAAGTTCTGTGATAAAATTGAACAGCTCCAGACACAAGCAAACAATCTAAAAGTTGCTAAGTGTGCCCTTGAAGAGAATCTTCTCTCTAGCAGCCATAGAGCTCATGTTGCAGAAAATCAAACTGAAGCTCTCATTATAAGGTTGGCTGAATTACAGCAAAAATTCCAGTCTCAGCCTCAGAGGGTGTCAGCAGTTAAAGTAAGGGCATTAATTGGCAAAGAATGGGATCCTATAACTTGGGATGGGGATGTGTAGGAAGACCCTGTTGAAATTGAGAATTTTGAATCTTCAGATTTTCAAGGATTTGCTCCATCTGAGAAAGTAGTACCCTCAGCCCCACCCCTTGAAATAATGCCTTCTCCATATAATGAAATTAATTCCTCAGAGCCTGATAAACCAGCAGTGACTTTTGCTGAAGAAAATGCCAGACAAGACAATACTGATGTTTCTCAAGGCCCACCAATAGTTTCTTCTAGACCTATAACCAGACTCAAGGCAAAACAGTCCCCTAGAGGGGATGTAGAAAGTGTAGTCCATGAGGAAATATACTATACTACTAAGGAGCTTAATGAGTTTTCTAATTTATTCAAGCAAAAGTCTGGGGAATATGTGCGGGAATGGATTTTAAGGGTGTGGGATAATGGTGGAAGGAACATAAAACTAGAGCAGGCTGAGTTTATTGGGATGGGCCCTCTGAGTGGAGATTCTAGGTTTAATATGGAAGCTCGCACAGTTAAAAAAGGTGTCAGGAGTTTGTTTGAGTGGTTGGCTGAAGTGTTTACCAAAAGATGGCCTACTGAAAAGGAGTTGGAGATGCCTGATATCCCTTGGCTTAGTGTTGATGAAGGGGTTTTAAGGCTTAGCGAAATTGCAATGCTAGAGTGGATACATTGTGTAAAATCTAAGGATCCACAATGGGAAGGTCCAGAAAATATGCCCTTCACCCGTCCTATAAGATACAAACTGGTGAGAGGGGCACCAGCACATTTAAAGAGTTTTGTTCTTGCCCTTTTCCTTGTGCTAGACCTTAGGGTTGGAGATGCTGCTGCTCAATTAGATGAATTAAATTCAATGGGTTTAACTGGGCCTCGAGGTAACAAGGGCCAGGTGGCAGCATTGAATCACCAGAGACAAGGTGATCGTAGTTATTATAATGGACAGGGTAGACAAAACAATGTTTATAATGACATACCCCGTAATGGTCAGTACAAGAGAGGTGGAATTTATAATGGCATGACTTGTTTGGACCTTTGGTACTGGCTAGTCAATCTTGGTGTTTCCAGGCATGAAATAGATAGGAAACCTACTGCATATCTGTTTGATCTGTATAAGCAGAAAAATTCTCAAACAAATAAAAGAAAGACTACACTGGATCATGGCAAAAGGCAATCTCAGCCAGTGAATCAATTTCCAGACTTGAGTCAGTTTACAGAGCCAGAACCCCCTGAATAAAGGGGTGGCCAGGTTCCTCTGAGGAAGGATCTTGATAAGACACCTAAAAGTTTTGCTGTTAGTCTTTCCCCAATTCTTCCCCAGAGGAACCTATGGCCTTTTAGAAGGGTAACTGTACCCTGGGAGAAAGGAAATAATCAGACTTTCCAGGGTCTATTGAATACTGGTTCTGAATTGACACTGATTCCAGGAGATCCCAAGAAACATTGTGGCCCTCCAGTTAGAGTAGGGGCTTATAGAGGACAGGTGATTAATGGTATTTTGACTGATGTCCGACTCACAGTAGGTCCAGTAGGTCTCCGAACACATCCTGTGGTCATTTCCCCAGTTCTAGAATGTATAATTGGGACAGATATACTCAGAAATTGGCAGAATTCTCACATTGGTTCCCTGACCTGTGGCGTGAGGGCTATTATGGTTGGAAAGGCAAAATGGAAGCCTTTAGAGTTGCCTCTGCCAAGGAAAATAGTGAATCAAAAACAGTATCGTATTCCTGGAGGAACTGCAGAAATTACTGCCACTATCAAGGACTTGAAAGATGCAGGGGTGGTGGTTCCCACCACATCTCCCTTTAACTCTCCTATCTGGCCAGTACAGAAGACAGATGGATCATGGAGAATGACAGTTGACTATCGGAAACTAAATCAGGTAGTAACTCCAATTGCAGCTGCTGTACCAGATGTAGTTTTGTTACTTGAGCAAATTAACACATCTCCTGGAACCTGGTATGCAGCTATTGATCTGGCAAATGCCTTCTTCTCAGTACCTGTCCATAAGGACCACCAGAAGTAATTTGCTTTCAGTTGGCAAGGCCAGCAGTATACCTTTACAGTTTTGCCTCAAGGATATATTAACTCTCCTGCCCTGTGTCATAACTTAGTTAGAAGGGATCTTGATTGTTTGTCTCTTCCACAAAATATCACATTGGTGCACTATATTGATGACATTATGCTGATTGGACCAAGTAAGCAGGAAGTAGCAATCACTTTGGATTCATTGGTAACACATATGCATATCAGAGGATGGGAAATAAATTCAACCAAAATTCAAGGACCATCTACTTCAGTGAAATTCTTAGGAGGACAGTGGTGTGGGGCATGCAGAGATATTCCGTCTAAGGTGAAAGATAAGTTATTGCACCTGGACCCTCCCACCATCAAGAGAGAAGCACAACGTTTAGTGGGTCTATTTGGATTCTGGAGACAGCACATTGCTCACTTAGGTGTGTTACTCAGGCCTATTTACCAAGTGACTTGGAAAGCTGCTAGCTTTGTGTGGGGCCTGGAACAGGAGAAGGCTCTTCAACAGGTCCAGGCTGCTGTGCAGGCTGCACTACCACTTGGATCATATGATCCAGCAGACCCAATGGTTCTTGAGGTGTCAGTGGCAGATAGAGATGCTGTTTGGAGCCTCTGGCAGGCCCCTGTTGTTAAGTCACAGAAGAGACCTTTGGGATTTTGGAGCAAAGCTCTACCATCATCTGCAGACAACTACTCTCCCTTTGAAAAACAGCTCTTGACCTGCTATTGCTAACCATCTTGGTTGCTAGTGGAAACTGAATGTTTGACAATAGGACACCAAGTTACTATGCGACCTGAACTGCCCATCATGAGTTGGGTGTTATCAGACCCTCCAAATCATAAAGTAGGGTGTGCACAGCAGCAGTCTATTATCAAATGGAAGTGGTATATACGTGATTGGGCCCGAGCAGGTCCTGAAGGAACAAGCAAGTTACATCAAGAACTTGCTCAGATGCCTATGATTTCTACTTCTGTTACAATGCCATCTACTGCCAAGCATGTACCTATAGCCTCATGGGGTGTTCCCTATGACCAGCTGACTAAAGAAGAGAAGACTAGGACCTGGTTCACTGATGGCTCTGCCTGTTATGTAGGCACCGCCCAGAAGTGGACAGCTGCAGCATTACAACCCCTTTCTGGGACAACCCTGAAAGATACAGGTGAAGGAAAATCTTCACAGTGGGCAGAACTTCGGGCAGTACACATGGTATTACAGTTTGTTTGGAAGAAGAAATGGCCAGATGTATGATTGTTCACTGACTCATGGGCTGTAGCCAATGGATTGGCTGGATGGTCAGGGACATGGAAAGATCTCAATTGGAAAATTGGTGAGAAAGACATCTGGGGAAGAAGTATGTGGATAGATCTCTTCAAAGGGCAAAGGATGTGAAGATATTTGTGCCCCATGTAAATGCTCACCAAAAGGTGACTTCAGCTGAGGAGGAGTTCAACAATCAAGTAGATAAGATGACTCATTCTGTGGACAGTCAGCCTCTTTCCTCAGCCATCCCAGTCATTGTCCAATGGGCTCATGAACAAAGTGACTATGGTGGCCGAGACGGAGGTTATGCTTGGGCTCAGCAACATGGACTTCCACTCACCACTACAGCAGCTGCTGAATGCCAGATCTGCCAACAGCAGAAACCAACACTGAGCCCCAGATATGGCACCATTCCTCGAGGTGATCAGCCAGCAACCTGGTGGCAGGTTAACTACATTGGACTACTTCCCCCGTGGAAAGGACAACATTTCGTTCTTAATGGAGTAAATACTTATTCTGGTTATGGATTTGCCTTTCCTGCATGTAATGCTTCTGCCAAAACTACCATCCGTGGACTCACAGAATGCCTTATCTATTGTCATGGTATTCCACACAGTATTGCTTCTGACCAAGGAACTCATTTCACAGCCAGAGAAGTGCGACAGTGGGCCCACGATCATGGAATTCACTGGTCTTACCATGTTCCCCATCATCCTGAAGCAGCTGGTCTGATAGAAAGATGGAATGGCTTTTTGAAGACACAGTTACAGTGCCAATTAGGTGGCAACAGTATGGAGGACTGGGGCAGAGTTCTTCAGAAGGCAGTATATGCTTTGAATCAGCATTCAATATATGGTACAGTTTCTCCCATAGCCAGGATCCATGGGTCCACGAATCAAGGGGTGGAAAAGGGAATAGTTCAACTCACTATCACTCCTAGTGACCCTCTAGGAAAATTTTTGCTTCCTGTCCCCACAACTTTAGGTTCTGCTGGCCTAGAAGTTTTGGTTCCAGAGGGGGGAGTGCTCCTACCAGAAGCCACAACAAATATTCCATTGAACTGGAATCTCAGACTTCCCCCCTGGCCATTTTGGGCTTCTAATGCCTTTAAACCAACAGGCTAAGAAAGGAATAACAGTGTTAGGAGGAGTGATAGATCCAGATTACTATGGGGAAATTGGAGGTAAGCAGGATTATGTCTGGAGTGCAGGAGGTCCCTTAGGGTGTCTCTTAGTACTACTATGTCCGGTGATTAAAGTCAATGGCAAACTACAACAGCCTAACCCAATCAGGACAAAGGACACAGATCCATCAGGAATGAAGGTATGGGTCAATCCTCCAGGAAAAGAGCCAAGACCTGCTGAGGTGCTTGCCGAAGGTGAAGGACATACAGAATGGGTAACAGAGGAAGGTAGTTATAAATACCAGCTAAGACCACATAACCAGTTGCAGAAACGAGGATTATAAGTAATATGAATTCTTCTGTCTTATTTTGTTAAGGATACATTTGTCTTTCTTCCAATTTCTTTAACATCAATTGGTGTTGAGACACTTAAAGAATGTTCCCAAGGAACATTACCCCATTGTAAATTTACAAATGCATTTGCGATTGTACGAGGAATAGTTATATCATGTTAGGCATATTCATGACCTTGTTATTGTTTCATGTGGACATGAGATATTATTTGTGTCAAGTTGACAAGGGGTGGATTGTAGTGGTTATTCCTGGTTGTCAACTTGACTAAATCTGGAATGAACTAATCAAGAATTGGAATGCTCACCTATAATTCTAATCTGGAGGCTCAGAGATACAAGTTTCTGACCTGGATCTTGACATGGAGATGTTGAAGCATAGTGACTATGAATTCCAGAAGATTAAGATAAGGAGATCTGAGTTCAAGGTCATCTGGGATTCAAGGTGCGGTGGCACACACCCTCTGCTGGAGACCTTTATAAGGACTTTGGAAGAAGGAAGATTTACTCTGGCTTTTCCTGGCCTGCCTCCTGTGACTGAGCAACTGCTAGATTCTTGGACTTCCATCCACAAGTACTGCTGACAATAGTTGGGGAGTTGGACTACAAGCTGTAAGTCATCGACAAATTCCCTAACTATATAGAGACTACCCATATGTTCTGTGACTCTAGAGAACCCTGACTAATACACTGAGTAACATTCTTCCTACACAGACTTGATGGTGATGATGATGGTGGTGGTGGTGGTGGTGGTAGAGGAGGAGGAGGAGGATTTTTTTTTTCCAGACAGGGTTTCTCTGTATAGCCCTGACTGCCCTGGAACTCATTCTATAGACCAAGCTGTCCTCAAACTCACAGAGATCCACCTGCCTCTGTCTCCAGAGTGCTGGGGTTAAAAATGTGTGCCACCACCACCCAGCTTCACTCAGGTTTTAAAGATAAAAGAAAGAAATGTTGGGTCTGGAAAGATGGCTCAGCAGTTAGAGCACTGACTACTTTTGCAGTGGACCTGATTTCAAAACTTAGCACCGTGTCAGGTGGCTCCAACTACCCTTAACTCCAGCTCCTGGAGATCTGATGCCCTCTTCTGGCGCCTATGGGAACTCCACCCAAGAGTGCACAACACAGCATGGCATATCAAATCATTTTCAGAAGAAAGGCATGTGACGTAGAGTGTAGTAATGGTATTTCTGTCGGGTATATGTTAAAATATAGAATATATTGAAATAGGGAGAATGCATTTCTTAATTTCACCTGTGTCTTTTCACTTCTTGTGTGTACATGGTATTTTTAATGTGTGCATGAGGAGGTCAGAGGCCAACATTTATTTTATGAGAACCGGGAACTCACCAGCTCGGCTGAGGATTGAACTCAGGTCCGTATAATTGTAGCATAAATACTTTGCTGACTGAGCCATCCTGCCAGACCCTCCTTTTCTGTTTTCAATAGGACTATTAAACATTTAAGCATACATGTACCTTACAGGACATTTATATCATACAGCACCTCCTCATTAGTCTTAAAGGAAGATTGTTTCCCTAGTTTAGATCTCTGGCTCTAGCTTATTTGAGAAAGTAACAAGAATAACAAAAAACAGCATTCCTTTCATGTTTAGCATTTCGAGTGGATGGTTTAATTAATTCCTGCAATAACTATGGAAGTCCAATCCTGATAGGGAAGCAGAGTTTCAGAGAGTTTAAATTAGTTGGCACTATGTGGTATGTAACAGAAACAGAATTCAACTCAGGGCCAGCTGAAGTCAAGGAATAGCCGTTTACATACTTTGTTGCAATCCTTCCTCTTGCCTATTCAATGCACTGAAAACAAAAACTGTCAGTTTTTAATGGCATTTCTGTAGAATTGAATTCTGCTCAAGTGTGTATCCAATGAAAATGAAATGGTAAAACAGCCCCGCATGTAGCATTCAAATCTGTGATTCTTCTGAGGAAGGCTGTCATTCTTGAAGACACGTCAGTAGGTGACCTCACAGTTACCGATAACAAGTCGGTTCCTTAGCCAGGAAAACAGTCCAAACCCAATGGATAGCAAGCGCATCAAACCAAATCAAGGGGCTGGAGAGATGTCTCACTGGCTGTGAGTGGATACTGCATTTGTAGAGGACCCAACTTCTGAGACCCCCATTTGGTCCTAGAGGGCATCTATGATTCATGTGCATGCACCCTCCCCCTCCCTCTCTCACACACATAATTATAAAACAAGAAAAAGTTTCATAATCCTATGAATAACAGTGTGCTATGGCCAACTAGCTTAAATGTCTGGACCAGCCTTGTCAAGTGTAGGCTGTGAATTCAAGGGGGGGCTCCATTTAGACAATTAATTGTTTCTGTGTTTGTTTGTTTGTTGGTTTGTTTGTTTGTTTGAGACAGGGTCCTGGACTTCTGAGATCTGCCCGCCTCTACCTCCTGAGTGCTGGAATTAAAGCACGCTCCACCACTGTTTGGCTCTAGGTATTTCTTAATTTAGTTAGGTTCACAGTGAAGCATCAGAGTGATAGATACTCAGTTTTGCCAGTTCACTATTAAAACGTTTGGCTAATTGTACTAACAGAAACCAGCCCTCTGTGACTCTCTCACCTACAGCTTACTTGGGCTGACCCCTGACACAAAGATTGGGGAACGATCCCTGTGGCCTTGGAGCCTCCTCTCCTCTCAGTTTTAGATTCAACTTATCTCCCCCGTCCATGGTTTTGCCAAGCACAACTACACGTGGGCATCAGACGTCATCCATAGACGCTTCTGGGTGGTGTCTGTCTGACAGTGCTACTTCCAAGCACAAAACTCTCATGGTTTGACTTCATAAACGAGGCATTTGAAGCCACAGGAAACTTTCTAGAGACCCTTCAGTTCGGGGGACATGGAAGTGGGAAGCAGCAGCTACTTGCACGGAGAGCATTTTTGAGGTGCGCCTTCAGGTGACATCACGGAGGAACTGCCTATGGGCCTTTATGGACTCTTTAGTTCCTCAACTGCTTAGGAAATCCACATTTTGTTTGCCACTTAAGAGCTCCCAGAACCTGAATGTGCCCACCTCTCTATTTCCAAGGCTTTACATGGAATCTCATCTGACAGAAATGAAAGGACCCAGTGTCTAATGGTAGTCTTTGTTACCTTGGACACAGTAGCTTGGAAGGTTTAGGATGGAGAGAGCTCAAAGCCTTCCTCTTGGTAGTAGACGTGAAGGGGAGTACAACAGCCCAATCCCAAGTCTAGCCAGCAGTCAAAGGCGGCTGCACGGCTCTGCCTGTACACCCAAATTAAAAGCATCAGCTCAGCATGCCTGTGATGCGGCCATCACATTTCACTGTGTTAAATGCATGCTAACTGCACAAGGTAATGCGACCTGACAAGGCTGTTGTCACCACAGAACTGTCATGTCCGTGTTTTCTTAACCCCAGGATGGCGTCTATTCCGGGTCTTCATTCTGGTTTACCTTTATTGAGATGATAATATACACAATAATAGATGATACAAAGCCTAGGCAACAAGTGCATATTTACCCAGTGTGCACCCTGGAAGTGCAGCGAAGAGACCCCAAGTGGATTCCCGATGACTCCCCAATCCCCATTGTTCACTCCTTTGCGTGTTGTCTTCCTTGAGTGTGTGTGTGTGTGTATGACACGAGACTTGCATCCAACCAATACGATATGTCAAAGGTGACGGGACACCACTCATTGCTCAGTCAGGCTGCCTTACGGGGCAGGTGTGACAGGCTGACAGGTGTCATCGCAGCGGTGATACTGTCACACATGGCGCCTTCATAGCAGTGCTGCTCCCTGTTTGTTGAACCCTCATGACAAGATATGCCAGGTAAGGAGTGTCCTGTGTCACCTCCCAGGGGTTTCCCAGGGGAACAGATGCTCAGGATTGTACAGTGAAGATCGACTCTCTTAGCACACCCCATAACGAGTTTCTTCCTTTCCTAGGTCACTCCCCAAATTCATCATTGCTTCCTAGCATTTTCTCCCAAATAAATGGCTTGTGTTTTCCTCTCTGTGTATGGCTGAAACCATCCAATGGGGTTCCTCGGCGTCTGCGTATGGCTGAAACCAGCCAATCGGGCAAGACACTGTTCTGTCCCTATTGGATGGGAACATATTAGAAACTAACCAAGGACAGAAATGATCACAGAGATTGGCCTATAACTTTTAAAAATTAAAATGTATTTTTAGTGTGTGTGTGTGTGTGTGTGTGTGTGTGTGTGTGTGTGTGTGTCTGCCTGCAGGGGACCAGAAGAGGGAACCAGAAGAGGGTATTGGATCTCCTAGAGCTGGAGTTACAGGCGGTAGTGAGGGCTGAGAACCAAATTCCACTCCTCTGCAAGATCACTCAGTGCTCCTAAGCCCCGAGCCATCTCTCTGGAGCTCTGGAGCCATGAGTCTTAACCAGGGTCAGATACTTAACCACAGCAACGAGAGAGTAATGAACACCTATATCCACTCCCCAAAGAACATCTCCGACCTTGTGGTGTGTGTTTGTTCTGTCTGCAGACAGTGTGTGACAAAAGCTTTAGGAAGCTCTGGGATGCAAACCACCCAGTACCTGATGAGAGGCCGCATGAGAGCAGAAGCATTCGGTCTAGCTTGGGGTGTGAGGCGCACATGGTCTATCGTGGCAGGAAAGTGTGGCAGAATTCACACCTGCAGGAATGTGCCGGCAGCTTAGAGGGCAGGGGCACGCACTGCTCTCACAGAGGCCTGGCGAGCAGCTCCAGCTTCTACGGGGG
>BTHU01000008.1:118829219-118871719 GCA_036184795.1 Tokudaia tokunoshimensis | reverse complement strand
TCTGAAGACATTACATTCTGCAGCTAGGACGCTGCTCCGTTTGGCGTTTGCTGACTTGTTACAAACTAGAGGCATCTGGGTGGATGGAACCTCAGTTGAGGAAATACCTCCATCAGACGGGCCTGCAGTCATGTCTGTGTAGCATTTTCTTGGCTGCTGGTTGATGGAGAAGAGCCAGGCCCATTGTGGGCAGATGAGCCTGTAAGGTCTAAGAAAGTGGCTCAACTATGAGCCTGAAAGCATGCAGGCCAGTGAGCAGAGCTTCTTCATGGTCTCCGCCCAGGTCTTCTTCACAGAGACAGTAGTTAAATCATAAGGAATAGTTTGACCTCCTGGATATTATTCTCTTTACTCAGTGTATGACAAGCAAGGGATTTAGGGGCAGCCTGGGGAGAGGGCAGAACAGAACCATATGAAGTAGATGCATTGAATATGACATTCATGTTTATTGCAGAAATAGGAAATGTGAGAAAAAAGTCTATATAATACAGTGGATCTTAGTAATACCTGAAGATCACTAGCATATGCAGATCCCTGGTCCCCATTCTAGAATTGGAGAGAGAGAGGAGGAAGGGGAGGGGGAAGGGGAAAGGGAAGGAGGGAAGGGGAGGGGATGTGCATGTGTGCATGCACACTCAGGCACATGAAAGACTCACTTCCAGGAGCTAGAACTTGAGACAAATTAATCCGTTTTTTTTCCAAATGAATTTTACATAGGTGATAATGATTCAAACTAAACAAAAACTCATAAAATGCACACATTGAAGGGAGCATGTGGCCAGCAGGTGGTTCTAGGCTCTGCTCTCATCTTGGAGCTGTGAGGAGAACATCTCCAGGGGACTTAACAGTGCAGCTGGAGTTGAAGCCAGCCAGGCACTGGAGCAGGGCATCCTCCCGGCCCACACCATGATCTCAACATCGCCATCTGTTTGCCCGTGCCTCAGTGTCCTCCTGGGTCATTGGATGATTCCCACAGTGAAGAGTCATGACGAGTCTAAGAGTCTCACAATGACTAATGCTTTAAACTAAGAGCCTCAGGCTGGAGGGCTATTCACAATGGTTACAAGTCTGGGAGTGGCTCTGGTCTTCTCCAGGAGGCTAAGAGACAAAGACTAGGGTTATCAGCTCTTCTGGCTAATCTGGGACATAAGGCCTCAGGATATTTAAATTTTTTTTTTTTTTAGTCTAGCATACAAATTAATTATTTTTCTCAGGGCATCTTCATATATACTATGTATTATATTTACTATATGAATTACAGATCATTCATTCTTTTCCCTGTCTGCCATCTCTGTGCATGCCTTCCTCACCTCTAGCATCTGGTTACCTTCCTTCTCCCAGTTAGTCCAACTTCTTGTCCGTGTGTGTGTGTGTGTGTGTGTGTGTGTGTGTGTGTGTGTGTGTGTGTCTATAGGCTTATGTATGTATGTATTCCTGTGTGTGTGTTCTTCTCTGGGAATATAGTATGTACATGTATATACATAAATGTAGAGACAAGAGGACAGCCTCAGGTGTATTTCTCTGGTGCTCTTCACCTTGTTTGTTGACACAGGGTCTCTCCCTGGCCAGGAGCTCATCAATGAGGATAGGCTGGCTGGCTTAGTGAGCTCTAGAGATTTGTCTGTCTCTGCCTTCTAAGTACTGAGATTACAGGCATATAATGTCATGCCTGGACTTTTTAAAATCAACGGGTTCTGGGGATCAGACTCAGATCCTCACTCTTATAAGACCAGCATTCTGCCAACCGAGTTGCCTCCCAGACCCTTCTGCTTTCTTGTTACTTAAGTTCTCTCCTCTTCTACCAAGACTTTTTAGTTTCAAGATCAGGAAAATCCTGGGCAAATGGGGACACGTCACATACTGTAGTTGCTTACCAGGTTTTCAGTTGTGGTTGCAGAACCAAATCGCCTGTATATTTTGAAAATATAATGCTTCAGCCCCGCACCAGCAAACCGAATCTGGTTCGCAGCAAGTCTTTACATACTTTCAGAAGTATATTGTACACTGTTTTGGTTCAGAATGCAGTGTTAGCGGCCCTATTCCCACCACATACAGGACATAAAGTTATCATTGACAACTAGTATGGAGAGAAGAGTTTAAGACATTCATTCTGAGAGCTGGATTGGAAAAGGTTGCTCTCCTTGGGGATGTAACATCTGGAGTGAAGGCAAACACAGTTGCAAGGCTGAGGGCGCTCCGTGGACCAGCGTGCCAGCACAGCCCCAGGACTCGTCTGTGGAGACAGATGCTGCTCACAGAAAGCCATTTCCACAGATCGGCATCCAGTCCCCACGGCTCCTCTGAAGGAGGAGGCAGAGCGCAGCAACTACAGTGTGGTGAGAACAAACTCGAGGACTCTGGACTCCCTTCGAGCTGCCAAATAAGGTCATGCGTTCTGGGGGGGGTTTAGCAGGGCCCGACTTAACCTCTTCAAAGAAATGAAGATTTAGAAAAACCATGAGAAAGAGAAAACAATACCCTGGTTAATGTTCAAATGAAACAGAAATGTTCAAATGGTCTGCTGATCTCCTTATCCTCCAAGAACAGCTCAAAACTGAGGGTAACTTTCAGTTACAGATTGAAAACTGCACATTGGAGTTAGCTGGTCCTTAGTCATGATGTACTTTTCCCACATCTATTAATAGTGGCCAACAGTCACTCCAGGTGGAGCACATACACACAGACACAGACACAGACACACAGACACACACACACAGACACACACACAGACACACACACACACACACACACACACACCTACCTGTGGGATTTTTTTTCTTATAGTTTCAAAAACAATAGTACTGAATAAAAACTATGAAAAAAAATTTGTTGTTCCCAAATCATTTTCAGCCTATGTTCCCACCTTCATCTAAGTTTCCAAGAACAGGCTCTGATGTGAAGATGGGCAGAAGCTGGGGCCAATAGAACGTCTACAGGCTTTGAAGCAGGATGATTTCTAGACTTCAAAGAGATCGGAGGAAGGACAAAGACCGGCCAGCTTATCTTTAGCTAGTCCCTTGTGGATGATAGCTTGTCTTATAGATTTGAACCTCATGATAATAGAAGCCATACTTTGAATTTTGGCCACTTCTTTTTTTTTAAAGATTTATTTATTATATGTAAGTACACTGTAGCTGTCTTCAGACACCCCAAAAGAGGGCATCAGATCTCATTACAGATGTTTGTGAGCCACTGTGTGGTTGCTGGGATTTGAACTCAGGACCTTAGGAAGAGCAGTCAGTGCTCTTAACTGCTGGGCCATCTCTCCAGCCTCTTTGGCCACTTCTTAAAGTAGTAGATCCTTGATAGTAGCTGTGAACTCAGCTTCCAGTTGGCTGTACAGCCAGGTCTATGCAGGAGACCTATTGCTGAGTGATGATGTTCAGTGTGTTAGGGATATTCAATGCAGTGTGTGTGTGTGTGCGCGCGCGCATGCACGCGTGCATATATATATATATATATACACATGAAGACCAGAGGTTGACCTCAGGATTTGTTTCTCAAGTTTCACCCACCTTGATTTTTGAGACAGGGTCTTTCAGTGTTCTGGAACTTGCCAAGTAGACTAGACTGGCTATCCAGCAAGCCCCAGGGATCTAACTGGCATTAGCGCTACAGTCCTGGGATGACAAATGCACAATACCATGCTGGGCTCTCTTTATGGTATGTTCTGGGTCCAAATTGCAGGCCATGCTTGCATGGCAAATACTTTGAGGCAGCTCAGCCTTGGAGCATCCCTTTGGACACATTCAGTGTGTGTTCATGCGTCTATGTGTTAGACATGATCAAGTAAAACTTAGAATTCTACATCACTGCGTTTAGTGAGTCACAGTAAAAATGGACATTTCCCAGGCTTCTTCATAGGTAGGAAGACTCAAGGTAGCTGACTCATTTCACGAAGCCTGTGAGAACCGAGAGGCAGCTGCTGCCCTCTGGGGTGTGTGGAGAAGCAGGTGGCAATCCGTGTTCTATTCTGTGGTCCCTCCCCTCATAGTCGTCAGGAGACATTTGTATGACACCACTGGGGCTTCCTAATCTATCGGGTCTCAAATGCAGTGATTTAAATTTTTTTTTATTTTAATTACATGCATATGTCTGAGTATAAATTTGGGTACTTGAGTGGAGGTGCCCCCAGAGACCAGAAGGCATTGGACCCCACAGAACCAGAGCCACCCAGTGTCGGTGCTTGGAACCAAACTCTGGTCCTCTTCAGGTGCAGTGTGTGCTCCCAGCCACTGAGTCATCGCTCCAGCCCCAGCCTCATTTCTAGAGTCTGGACCTGCTCTGATTCCAAAATCTACCTTCAGAGCCAGTGACCACTGATCTCTTCCTCAAGAACTCATTCCAAGATTTTTTTTTTTTTTTGGAAAAAGGATGCTAACACAGTCATCTATCTTAGAGTGTTTTGAAAATATCGTGGTTTTTCTTTTTTCTTTTTTTTAAAGATTCTGGTATAAAATTTCTTGTGATTTCTAAGTCTGCTTAACAGCTTGCCACCATGATGACCTGTTACAAGCTTTGAAGCTAACTCTGGCACAAAGGTGGTCCAGGAGAAAGACCTAGAATTGGAAATGCTGGTTTCCAGATGCTGGCTCTGGGCAGACAGGAACTGGCCAAAGACCAATAAAAACAAAAGCACAGACACAACCTGGATGGAGAGAGAGTGTGTTCTGCGCTGACAAATTGGTGTGAAACCCTGAAGGTGAGGGGGCAGAAGATAAACCAAGCTCAGCTCACACCAACAAAGGTATTATAGCCAGAGGAGGCTTCACCCTGGGTAAATACCAGATGAATTAAAGGCCATTGCCAGCGGCTGGGAAGAATGTCACCAGGGTGCTGTCTGATGGACCAGTGAGTCCTATGAGTGAATGGTGTCTGCGGGAAGGTCAGCCGCATTACAATGGTTCAACTGCGGGATGTGGCTGGAGGCGCCCACAGACACGCAGGTGCAGGGAAATGTCTCTTCTGTGCAGTATGCACCAGGACAGCCACCTCCACGCTGTCAGGAAGAGTATAGCATAGACAGCCTGGGCCGTGCCAGGAAAAGACAGTGAACCTGGGGCGGGCAGGGTGGTGAGTCCGGCGGAGCTGCGCAGTAGAGCTGCTCAGTGCCTCTGTAGGCTTTTGTTCTTTATCCTTTTCCTTTCTTGTTGCCAAGACAGGATAACCCATCCTGTCGCCCTGCCAAGCAATCTTATTCTAAGCTTTATTTAATTACTGTTTTATTTTTAAGTTTTCGTCAGCTAGTCTTACCTTCTGACAATTTCATGCGTGTGTGTATACTGCGTTTTGATTCCTCTGCCCCCTTCAATCCCACATCCTGCCACGCCCTCCCATTCCTGTCAGTCTCTTCCAGACTATGACTTTTGGGTTTGTTCTGTGACCCATTAAGTTTACTTATTTTTGAGACAGGGTCTCACATAGTCCAGGCTGGTCTCAAACTCTCTCTGTAGTCAAGGATGATCTTAAACTCCTGAGTCTTCTGTCTCTCCTTCCCAAGTGCTGGGATGGCAAACACGGGTCGGCACACACCCCGGCTTTACATGGCGCTCGGGATGGGATTCAGGTTTCTGTCCACACCAGGCAAGCCCTCTACAGACTGCGCCACGTTCCCATGCTCTTGTCTAAACTTTATACAAAGCACAGCCCTGGCCCAGCTCTGGGTTTCATATCTGGTCTTGGAGTGCTGTTGGAGGCCAGCCTGATGCTTCAGGACTCAGTGGGGAAGGCAGCTGGACTCCCCTGTCCTTGCTATCACTCTGTCGTTTGACATATAACTTCAGAGCGTACATGACACCTTTGAACACATATGCTTAAGTGAAATGTATTGTATTGTGCAGAATAAGCCACCGAGCAAAACTGACTGCTAGATTAGAACGTCCAATTCCAGTGTACACAGGGGCTTCCTGTGAATCTTGTTAAGCTGTGGAATCCATGGCCAAGGCCAGAAGCTCTGCCTCTGTAATATGGTTCCAGGAAGATACTTATCTGTCTGTCTGCCTATCTATCTATTCATCCATCCATCCATCCATCCACCCACCCACCCACCCACCCACCCACCCACCCACCCACCCATCCATCCATCCATCCATCCATCCATCCATCCATCCATCCATCCATCCATCCATCTATTCATCTATAGGGTTTTTCTGTGAAGTACTTGCTCTGTAGACCAGGCTGGCCTGGAACTTGGCGATCCACCTGCCTCTGTCTTCTGAGTGCTGGAGTTAAAGATTTGTGCCACCACTGTCACCACCACCACTGCAGGGCAGAGGACTACATCTTAGAAGAGAAAGACCATGGGGCTTCAGAGGTGGATCAGTGGTTAGAGCAGAACACTGACTGCACTTCCAGCGTACCTGGCTAGATTCCACGCACCTAAATGATGTCTCACACTCACGTGTAATTCCAGTTCTGATCTCCTCAGACACCAGGCACACATATGATACAAATGTATATATGTAGGCAAATACTCATAAACACAAAATAAATACATCTTAAATGTTTTTCAAAAAAGAAACAAGAACCTTTATAACCTCTCTGGGTAAATATCTCTAGAATATTCTTTTGAAAAAAGTAAATAGGCTAGAATATCCAAGACACAAACTCACCTATTAGATACCACAGCATAATAGAAAATTTCAGAAATTAAGTGGTATAATAATGAATTAAGAACCAAAACGAGTCAGTAGAGAGCAGAGACGCTAGAATCCTACCCACAGGATGGGAGCCAGTTGCCTCAGTGTGGAGAAGGCACCAATGGTTTAGGGGGACCATCGCCCTAAACTGGACCATTGCCAGGACCATCCCAGGACCATCCTCAGGACCATCCCAGGACCATCCCAGGACCATCCCAGGACCATCCTCAGGACCATCCTCAGGATCATCCTCGGGACCATCCCAGGACCATCTCAGGACCATCACCAATATGCCTGAATATATGGCCAGGAAAGGTATAGCCTTTCCCTTGATCACAAACATCTCAAATCACTCTGAAAATAAAATGTTTTGAAGAAACTGTCGAGATGTCTATTAGACCAAGTTGTAAGTGATAGGCATGTGATCCTGGCAAGAGAAAAATACCAAGATACTTGGTGCTTTTAGCTCTTTAGTGTCTAAATGCTGTATC
This sequence comes from Tokudaia tokunoshimensis, assembly GCA_036184795.1. NCBI lineage: Eukaryota > Metazoa > Chordata > Mammalia > Rodentia > Muridae > Tokudaia > Tokudaia tokunoshimensis. The sequence goes on along the minus strand of BTHU01000008.1, from coordinate 118,864,590 downwards.
CCATGTCCATTTCTCTTAAACGAATAATCACCAAAGCTGTGAACTTTAGTGTAGCTGAAATGCCCCACTGAGAAAAGCCAAAAAAAAAAATCAGATTCCTGCCTTCTTCCTCTCCCTTCCTGACACTTCCTGCCCTCCCCATCTTAAGTCCTCCACTCCCTCCTCTCCCTCCTGTCCTCCCCTCCCTCTTCTCCCTCCTTTCTTTCCCCTTTATTCTCTTCTTTTTAGTTGTTTGAGACAAACCCTAACTCAGCTCAGGCTGGCCTCGGATTTATGGCAATCCTCCTGCCTCTGCCTTCCAAGTGCTGGATTTAAGGGATATATCACCAAACCCAGATTTCTTATTAACAACAACAACAACAAAAACCAGACTTTACTTTGGGGGACAATTTTAAATTTACAGACAAATGCTGTCCCCCTCACATGTAGCCTCCAGAGTTCCAGAATTCCCCACAGAGGAGGAGCTGGCACTGACAGGGACTTGCCAATTGGTAGTTTACTGTAGGGGCCACTGTGTATTCTCTGGTAACTTTACAATGCCGTCTGTCCCTGTGCAGCACCTGTGACACCTGCCACCCTAGGCTCCTCCTCATCTCAGTCTTGCTTTTCTAGAATGTCTCAGCATTGGCTCTCCTGTGTGTGAGTGGTTCAGGCTGACAGACAGCCGTCTGTCCCCGCGGACAGGCCACTCTGCAGCAGGCTGCGTTGTATACTAGTTCACCACTCTGAAGCCATTGCCTTTAAGGGCCCCAGGAGATGCCTGGCTGTCATTGTCATTGGCCTGGAGGTAGTGTGTGCCTCACCCCTCTGCAGAATCCTTTCCACTTCGGACCCAGGCAGGCTGAGATGAATAGCTTCCTAGTTACCAGAGGACTAACAAAATGTGCATGACCGTATCCCAAAGCACGAGAAAGCATGCTCTCCCGCGGGCGGGGGTCATTTTTCCAGCTGCTTTTCTTTGCAACATACAGACTCGGGGAAGCGGAGCCCACCAAGGACCGCAGGTGGTGAGTAGGCTCGGTTCAATGTTAGTACAAAGTGATTTGTGTTCTTCCCCAACTTTCAGGCTCCACGTGGCTTATATATTCTTCATCTAAAGAACTTGCACACTTTGGGGGTAACTCTTGCTTTGTTACACCCGACCCCCATTTTCTGTAGCAAGCAGGACCGAGAGCCCTGGAATCCCCAAGGAGAAACCAGACTCTTGCTCATGTCAGTAGCAGCACCGCCCCCCACCCCCTCCCTCTTGCTTCCCGTTGCCTTCTGCAACAGAGAGAAAGAGAAAAGAAAAAGGTCTGAGAGAAATGATGCCCAAATTCCCTGTTAATACCGCTGGCATCGCTAGTCTCACATCCTCAGCACCTGTTCAATGTTCTCAAAAAAAATAAAAAAATAAAATAAAAATAAAAAATAAAATAAAATAAAAGTTGGAGTTCTAACCAGATGCAGAGTTTGGCTACTTCCACACCTCCTCAGGAGGTTCTTAGCTCTACCCCTAGTCATCACATCTTCTCTGCCCAGAAACTCCCTTTCCTAGGTGGCTTATATTTTCTTTAAAAATGTGCTCTGATGCCGGACTGTGGTGGCCCATGCCTTTAATCCCAGCACTTGGGAGACAGAGGCAGGCGGATTTCTGAGTTCGAGGCCAGCCTGGTCTACAGAGTGAGTTCCAGGACAGCCAGGGCTACACAGAGAAACCCTGTCTCAAAAAAAACAAAAGTGCTCTGATAAGTGATGGTACAAGATGCAGCATGGGTTCCAGTTAGCTCTTAACTAAACCTAGGGTAGGCTCTGCTGAGCGCCGTTAGAAGGCGAGGCTGGTCTCTTCAGGAAGGGCAAAGAGGACTTCAGCGTGAGCTGTTAACAAACTACTCCAGTGGGTCAGTAGTCAAAAAACCCCAAAGCAGAGAAGACCAGCAACATGCAACAAACAGTACCTGGGAGAATCAAGGTTGTGTTCGCAGAAACAACTCCTGCCCGCCCAACCCCGCTTCCCTCTCCTTCCGTTCCTTCAGCTTCTTCTGCCTTCCCTCCCCTCATCCTGCCTTCTGCCCTCTCTGTTGCTCTTTCCGGTCTCTGGAGGTCACCACTTGCCGTGCAAGTGTGCAGGCTACTCTTGATCCCTGTTCTCAGTCTTCTGAGTTCTGAGATCGTAGGCATAGAACAGCACACTCCGTTTTGTCTCCCCTGACTTTTGAACATCTCAGGGACCCAGTTCTCACGCCAGGTGTAGTAGCTGAGAAACCCTGTCTTACAGTCACCTGTCCATCTGCTCAACAGCGTAAACATGGAAGAATGGGGACGCAGGTGGGCTTTCCTTAGGCACAGGAAATTATCAGGTCTGAGCTCCCTGTCCAAAATGCAGATCATGGTTTTAGAGTCCATACAGATAGAATAATGGATAAAGAGTCCAGGAAAGCTAAGTTTATATCTCTGTGAAATGCTATGTGAATAGCTCTCCTCACCCCCAAACTTATAAGAGGGAACCACATTAAAACACTCACAGTAGGGCTGGAGAGATGCTTCAGTGGTTAAGAGCACTGGCCGCTCTTTCAAAGGACCCTTGTTTGAATCCCAGCACCCATGCGGCAGTCAGCAAACATCTGGATAAATTAAGTTCCAGAGGATCTGATATTTTCTTCTGACGATGGAGGGCACTGCATGCACATCCTGCAGATAATGCATGCAATAATAACACCCAGACTCATAAAGATAATTAAATCCTAAAACAACAACAACAGTCAGAACCTGAAAAGAGCAGCTTTCCTGGGCTGGGGATGTAGCTCAGTTGATAAAGCGCTTGCCTTGTATACAGAAAGCCTTGGGTTACCCCCCCCCCACCCCGGCACTACAGAAAGTCAAGGATGCAGGGAACCCGCAAAGCCATCGCTTAAGATATGGGAGCAGAAGCTTCAGAAGGTCAAGGTACTTCATGGCTACAAAGAGAGATGGAGGCCAGCATGGGCTACATGGAACCATGCTTAAGAAATCGCCTTCTTCATCTCGGTCTTCCACACTGGTCCCTCACTGATCATGTTCTTCTGGTTTTCACTTTTCCTTGGTGGTTTTCCCTTTCCCCTAAATTTCCCTAAAGAGATAAATCAATGGAATATACACAAAGACCTTACAATGAAAGCCAGAAAACCACCTTGAACTCTATAGTAGAGAAGCCACTGGACCAGAGGAGGGTTCTGAGGACACAGTAGGCCTTCAGTAGCAGCACTTGCTGTGGCTGGAGTCTTGTTCAGGAAACGCTCCGTTACCACAGCTGGGGGACAATGAATTAGAAATGGTGGCACACCAGACTCTTCTATTCCAAACCGTTTTTCTCCATCTCTGAAAGAAAAGAGTTCTTTTGCTCAGTCCCTATCAGAGTCAGAGTGCTGGGGGTGAATTGATTCTCAGCCTTATCACAATCATCTGATCACAGTCATCTGAGAACCTCATTTGGCTTTGGGGGCCATTGAGAAAGCGCACCAAGGTGCTACCTTGGTGGGAGGCTTGGCTATCCTCTGAGTTACAGAAGGCATATGTTTCCTTCACAGTGTGGGTGGTGGTAGTAGAGAAATCAGCATCAGTGGAGAGGAAGAAGCCGTGAACACGGCTCCCTGCCCAGGTGTGAGAAGAGTCAAGCTTGAGAACCATCTCATTATTAGTAGAGTGTTTCTGTTACACACGGAACCATTTAACAAGTGGAACATACCCAACACATCTCTGCATTCCTTTCTAGCTTCTTATCATTTGTTCACTTACTATCTTAATCTTCTAAAGGGATTCTCTCTCTCTCTCTCTCTCTCTCTCTCTCTCTCTCTATATATATATATATATATATATATATATATATATATATGTATATATATGATTTCTTTATTTATTTTATATTTTAAAAAATATATATTTTATTTTATACACTGTTGCTGTCTTCAGACACACCAGAAGAGGGCATCAGATCCCATTACAGATGGTTGTGAGCCACCATGTGGTTGCTGGGACTTGAACTCAGGACCCCTGGAAGAGCAGTCAGTGCTCTTAACCACTGAGTCACCTCTCCGAACCCCAGGATTCTCTTTTATATGTGCATGTATATGTACATGTGCCCATGCCTGCAAAATAGGAAGAGGATTGGATGTCCAAAATCTCTTCTTTGTTGTTCTCTGACTTACTCCTACTCCTTTAAGACAGAGTCTTGAAATTGAATCTAGCCATCTTCGCTAGGACGGCTGGTCACCAAGCTCCCAGGATCCACATGTCTCTGTTCCTGATGCTGCATTTGCAGGTACATGCAGCTATGCCTGGGTTAGTAGATACATTTGGGGGCAGGGGCTGGATCTCACTGGGTAGCCCTGGCTGGTCTGGAACTCACTATGTAGCCATGTTGACCAGGGTGATCTTGAGCTCAGAGATCCACATGGCTCTGCCTCCCAAGTACTGACTTCTAAGTACTTTTAACTGCAAAGGTTAATTTCTTGGTACTTTTAACTGTTATATTTACTGACTGTCTTAGTCAGGGTTTCTATTCCTGCACAAACATCATGACCAAGAAGCAAGTTGGGGAGGAAAGGGTTTATTCAGTTTACACTTCCACATTGCTGTTCATCACTAAAGGAAATCAGGACTGGAACTCAAGCAGGTCAGGAAGCAGGAGCTGATGCAGAGGTCATGGAGGGATGTTTCTTACTGGCTTGCTTCCCCTGCCTTGCTCAGCCTGCTGTCTTATAGAACCCAGGACCACCAGCCCAGGGCTGGTACCACCCACAGGGGCCCTCCCTACTTGATCACTAATTGAGGAAATGCCCCATAGCTGGATCTCATGGAGGCACTTCCCAACTGAAGCTCCTTTTTCTGTGATAACTCCAGCCTATGTCACGTTGACACACAAAACCAGCCAGTACACTGACCAATTGTATTTAATTGTGTGAACTGACTCTTCAGATTTATTAATCATTTTTATTAGATTGACATTTTCACAATAATTTATATAAACATTCTTAATTCAAATATTAACGACTTACCTGCAACATGTTGTGTTTTCTCCTCAGTTGCCCCTGTGACTTTTTTTGCCTTTTGATGGGATTGAACTTGTATTTGCCAGGCGAATGTTCTGCAACTCTGGCACCTGGACTTTCCCCTCACCTTCCTTTCTAAAACATTTAAAAATTTTATATAGACATTAAGTTTGAATTGAGAGAAACCCTGTCTTGGAAAACTAACCAACCAACCAACCAACCAACCAACCAACCAACCAACCAACCAACCAACCAACCAATCAAAAAAAACTATAGAGCTAAAAGTGCTAATGAGTTTCCAAAAAATGAAATGTTCTTTTTAAAAAAATCATTTTATATATGTATGCATGTATGTGTGTGTATGTATGTCTTTTAATGATTCTTGTTTCTTAATACTAGAAAGTTAAATTCTCTTATTACCACGAAAAGAGAAAAAACTTAGATGGAGTTAGAAGCAGGAAAACAACATCATCATCTTTTCATTTTTGAGAACGGGATATTCCATAATTTTATTTTATTTCATTTTTTTTTCTGTGTCTGGTTCACTGAGGTCTGGTTCAGGAATCTTTCAGATGTACATCACTGAGTGATGCTTTCCTGGTGTGTGTTCTTGGAGCACTGTCATTGTCAGTTTTGATCTGAGCATGATGGCCTGTGAGTGGTGGTCTGGTATTGCCACGTCTAGAGAGGCCGTGTGATTGAGCCTGGCAGTTTTGCACATGGTGTATTGTACATAACTTCCGTTTTCTCCTTGGGTTTTGGTTTATGTGGCCTTTTTGTTTCCTTTTTTTCTTTGTATAGGAATTTAGTTTTTGAGGCAGGACCACAGTGCCTCACGTAGCCCAGACTAGCCTTGACCTCTCTATTGAAGGTGAGAACGATCTTGAATTCTTTCCCTTGAGTGCTGGGCTATAGGCATAAACTCCCAAACCTGTCTCTATCCTTGCTTTCCTTTCTTCTTTTTAAAATCTGTATTATATGTCATTTCCATGTGTGTGTGAGCATGTGCACATGAGGGTGTGGAGGTCAGACACTAACTTGTATCTGGTTCTTTCCACGAACCATGTGAGACCTGGGCTCACACTCGGGCCATCAGGCTCGGCTCCTCTCATACCCAGTGTATCTGTTGTCTGAGCCTAACCAAGTGCCTTGAAGCTGCTTACTTCCAGTCTTACTAGAGCATGATGGGTGAGGGGCTGTGAGGCTCGTCCGTCTGTTAGTTTCCTCAATCAAGCTAATGGATTATCTCTTCCTTTTCTTTCTTTTTTTTATTGATTTCAGACTTAAACTTTCTTTCCGTTCTTTTGAAGTTATTTTTTTTATTTTGTCTTTAGTCATTTTTCTCACAATGCAAGTCTGTTCTTGTTGAATGACACGCTTCCCCTGTACCTGTTGTGAGGGTGGTAGATTTTTAAGAACCCCAGCGTGGTCACTTACTGACTTGTAAGTAATTGTTCTTATTATTTTTAACCAAAAGTTTGTGTCTGTCTGTGTGTGGGTACACACAGGTTCCTAGGGGGGACAGAGGTGCAGGGTCCCCTAGAACTGGAGTCCTGGGGAGCCCCGAGCTGCTTAGCGCAGGCTGAACTCTGGTCCTCTACAAGAGCAGCAAGTGTTCCTATGGGCTGAGCCATCTCTCCAGCCCCATTGCTGAGTTTTAAATGTTAAACCAATATTGAAGATCCTGGGATTGGCTGAGGAATGACTATATTCTATGTTACTTTTAAATAAAAAAATTTAATACATCGATATTAGATTCAATTTTTTAAAGAATGACTTTAATAAATTCTGTGTATATTCCAGACAATACTTTCCTTTCCCCATAAATGCTTTGCTTTCATTACCACATTGACACCAGTCTCAGAGCATATCGATCAATACATCCTCCCTTAACATTCTTGGAAATTTTTGAAAAAGCTTGATTCTATTTCATCTCCAAGAGTTGGGTAGAATTTGCTAGCACATCATTTGGCCCAGATTTTACTTGTGGAAACTTTGTTTACAAATAAAATGTATCTAATCGCTGTCCATGACATTGAATCTATTTAACTGGTAATGCCTGTAAGACACTGTGATACCTATATGAACAGTGAGACCAATCTTAAACAGTATCCCGAAGCTGATACAATGACTCTACTCGGTTTCAGATGCGGTAAAAGATCTTTAGGCGATGATCTGTTATACACCCAGCAAGTTTGTGTCTTTCCTGCTCAGGTTTCTGAATCTTTTAACCACAGACGGTTGCTTAATTCTATTAATCATTGTAGGAAACTTAGTTCTAATTCATTCATTTATCCATTTATACAAAAGATCTATCTGTATGTATGTATTTGCATGTGTGTGTGTGTGTGTGTGTGTGTGTGTGTGTGTGTGTGTGTGTTAGTTATATATGTGCTGGAGCGCATCCATCAGCAAAAGCCAGAACAAGGCTTCAGATCTCTTAAAGATGGAGTTACAGGTGCTTGGGAGCTGCCAGACATGATGCTGGGAACCAAACCCTCATTGTCTTCAATAACAGCAGGCCGTAGTGCTGAGATCTCCCTAGCCCCTCATCCAGCTATTTTCTTTTCTTCTCTCTCCCATCCTCCCTCCTTTTTTTCTTGAGACAGGGTTCCACTATGTAGCTCTGGCTAGCCTAGAACTCACTCTGCAGACCAGGCTGTCCTTGAACTTACAAAGATCCACCTGCCTCTGTCTCCCAAGTGCTGGGATTAAAGGCGTAGGCCACCAATCCTGACTTCATCAATTCATCCCTTCTGTTGGTTAACAGGTGCATTTACTATGAGGTTCTACCACGGCCCAGGCTCTGTACATTCAGCACACTCATTAAAACTGAGAATAGATGCTAAGTTATTGAAGATGAGTGTAAATGTCTCCAAGGTATGATTTGGATGAGATTTCTTTTCTGCATAGATGCCCTGTCTTATCCAGTATGGCGACATTTTTTAACAACCCTTCTACAAACAAGCCCCCTTAGGATACCTTCCAACTCAGGATCACATGGTCTAATGCTATCAAGTGCTTAAGTGGCTTGCTCCCTGAGGCAGTTCAGTTGGTGCTGATGGTATAGCCAGCCACACCCTGGCAGGTCCCCTGGGCAGGAGACACATTTGGTCCCGACCTTGGTCCCAACCTTGGCCCTAATATGCCAGCTGCCCCATTAGGCAAGCCAAGACTCCCTGATGTGGAATTTTCAAGAAAACATTGACACTAGGAGAGGTAGAACCACCACGAAATCATCTTTGTCCCTAAAAGATTTTCAATTATACTTTCCTTTTTGTTTGAAAGCACTTTTTTTTTCTTCTCTGAATTTTTAGGTTGGGTTAAAGGAAGCTAGAGTTGAGAATGTTCTTAGACTTATAAAGAATAGTTTTTGCCTTGAAGGTTTTTTCCCAGTTTGAGAAATAATGTGTTGCGTCTCCAAATAAACAAATGTGTCATAAGAACTGGAAGCCAAGAGGCTAAAAACATCAAACCAAACGGAACAGAGCCTTAACGCCTGCTGAGCGGTAGCTACTGAGCGGTATGTCAGTGCTTGGCGGAAAATGGAAGCCCACATCTGCTGCAGCTGTCTGGACTCCTATAGCAGTTAGGTCTGGCGAGAAAACAAGACTGAGGACGGGCTGGCACCACCGAGAGAGTGACTGGGGGGACTGCCCGATATTTGGTTTTAAGTCTCAAGTCAGACTAAATCGCCCACTATCAGATGATGGCCTGCACATTTATAGTAATTAATTTGGTTGATATCCATCTGCTTGGTTGAGGAACAAACCCCAATGACTCTTGACTAAGAAACTATATTTTTTTTTTGCCTCACACCATATCACTTTTATACATATAAAAACATTTATAACAAATGAAGCTTGAAAAATAACTCAGTGGTAAGATAAGGAGTAGACGCTGACGCCCCCAGGAAAAGGGCAGATGGAGAATGAGGGCTGCCGAGAGCACCTTCATGAAGGACAGTAACGCGATAGAATCCCCCTCCCTTCCTATTAAGGACAAAATTCACCGGGCAGGCTCTACTGGAAGCAAGTGTTGAAGACTCTACTCCCATCTTCTATGAAACTGTAAGGAGATGACAGAGAGAGAAGCTGTTCTCTCTGCAGTGCCCAAGTATTATAAGCGACACTAATCAATATGAAATTGATGTAGGCAACACTAATTAATTAATATGAATTTCAAACTCATGAAGGCTAAGCTATCTGCAGTAAACCACAAATTCTACTTTTGTAAGATGGGGAGCTTACTGAACTTGCACAAAGGGTCTGTGAGCATGTGGCACAGAGCCTCCAAAGTGGCCTCCAACATTGGTGAACTATTGCAGGGTCCCTCAAAGATCCATCATAAACCTGGTTTTCATGGACTGAGTTGGAACCTCACTAAGATAAGCCAACTCTTTCTCCTTCTCTCTCTGTCTCTCTGTCTGCATCTGTGTCTGTGTCTCTGTCTCTCTTTGTCTTTCTATCTCTCTCTGTCTCTGTCTCTTCTTCCCCAACCCCCACAACTGATGGATATTTTATCAACTTGGCAGAAGCTAGGATCATCTGGAAAGAGGGAACCTTAACTGAGAAGATGCCTCCATGAGATTGCCTGTGTGCAAGACTGTGAGGCAGGAGGATCACCATTGGGCAGGAGATCCTGGGAGCCATAAGAAAGCAGGCTGAGTGCTTGCCATGAGGAGCAAGCCAGAAAGCAGCACCCCATCATGACCCGTGCTTTAGTGTCTGTCTCCTGGTTCCTTCTCTGAGTTCCCCAAGTGATGGATTGTAGCCTAGGAGTTATAAGATGAAGTAAACATTTTTCCTCCCTAGTTTCTTTTTGGCTCATGGTGTTTTATTGCAGCAAGAGGACAGCAAATGAAGGCATCAATATTTATTGTTATTTATATGAATTTGTGTGACTGTATGCCATGCCTTTGGGTCTTGTATACCAGAAGAGGGCATCAAATTCCCTGGGGCTAGAGTTACAGATAGATATAAGCCATCCTGATATGGGTACAGGAAATCAAAACTCTGGTCCTTGCTTGTTAGTTTTGTTTTTGGTTTTTTTCGAGACAGGGTTTCTCTGTGTAGCCCTGGCTGTCCTGGAACTCACTCTGTAGGCCAGGCTGGCCTAGAACTCAGAAATCCACCTGCCTCTGCATCCCAAGTGCTGGGATTAAAGGCGTGCGCCACCACCGCCCGGCTAACTCTGGTCCTTGCAAGAGCTGCAAGTAGGTTTAAGTACCAAGCAACCTCTCCAGCCTTTTACATGGTCTTCTTAAAGCTTATTCTTCTAAGTATTTCATTTTATTTTGAATAGTTCTTAACTGGTATATTATGTTCTACACTTTTGTTATTGTTGTTGTTTTTCAAACAGGGGTACACTATGTAGCTCTGGCTGTCCTGGAACTCACCATGTAAACCAGGCTGGTCTCAAACTCACAGAAACCCACTTGCCCTTTGCCTCTCAAGTGCTAGGGTTAAAGTGTGCGCCCCTCTGCCCAGTTACCCTTTCTCTACTACATGTTCACTGTTGGTATAAAAAGCCAGTTGCTGTGTTGGTCTTGTGCACTGATCTTTGAAGAAGATATTCATATTCATCAGCATCTTATTTTGTCCAAATCACATCATATCTTGGGGAACACGAAAGTGTTATCTGTACTCATATTTTAACAATGTTCACACACTTCAATTTACCTCTAGAAAAAGGTTTAAGAGGTGAAAAATGCAAGTTATAATTTTAGTTCATGGATCATACAAATCTTACCACATATTGGAAGCACTAATGAGATGTTTTGCAAAGCAGGAGAGAATATTTGGTAGACTGAACCTGAGGACTATATGAGAGAAAGTCCCCAACCTAGGATTTGGTTTCCTCTGACTGATGTTTATGTCCAGATATTCTCCATGGCCCAGGAAGCCCTTGAATGACTTCCTCGCCTGTAAATGGTTCATATCACACAGGTGCCTTCTATTTCCTGCAACCATTTTTAGACTCCTATAACACAATGACCCAAAGTGAAGCAGGTGTACTATACCAACATAGGGTTACAGGTTTTTCTATCTTCCTGTGTTTTAAATACTCAAGACCCATTTTCAACTTGGAAAATGCTTTTAGATTTTTAGCGTCAAGGTGAGATGTGTATTATCAAACTAGCCTCTCTAGCCATGTTTCTGGGGAACAGGAGTTAATTATATCACACCATGCAGGAGTGAGTGGTCCTTCCATCCAGGCCAACTGGGCATTATTACAAGAACAAGTAATTGCCCTGCCTTTCATCAGGCGCCTAGATCATTAGAACACAAGATTATTAAACTAAGACCCTACCAATTTAACTGCTCAATGGTGGAGTCTATTAGACCATCTGCTGCCTTATCAACAAGGCATGGCAGGTCCAGGCAACTGTATACCCAACGTGTGGCATTGTATCGCTCCCAACTGGTCCATATACCGTTCTTAAATGATTGTTATTTAATTGCTGGGGCTAACAAGCAACTCAGCAGTTGCTCCTCAGCTGTTAGTAAGACTTGCCAGAATGAACTGTTTGGTTTAGAAAGAGCCACCTCACAACGCCAGGTTATTTCAAATCATGTTGTGCAGACCAGACTTGGGACACATTTTTTTTTCCCCAGTCACCCCTAGCCATGGTCAACCACTGGGAAAAAGAAGAAAAATGTTAGTCCCCTCCCCTCTCTTCCTCTCCCCTCCTTTCCTGTTCTCTGCCTGCCTTGACCTGTCCGTGAAGCAAGATTCTAGCTCCTTACATACAGGTCTCTCCTTGAATAAAGCCTGGGCGGTTATTGTCCCTTTGTCCTTTCTTGCCACTGGCCTTGTAGCCAGGGCACATGTGAGTCTAACCTTGGCTAGAAAATGAATTTAAATCCAGAAAGATTTTTTTAAGGCGAGGCAGAGATGACTGGTGGGACCAGAAAGACTTGAGAAACACCTAAAAGACTGACCAGGCAGTGGGGTTAGCTGCATACCCATTGCTCTTCTCCCAAATTTGTATGTTGACATCCTGACCCCAGGACTGCCATCTGTGACTATATCATGTGGTTTTCATGACTGTATTTGGGGCTTAAGGAGGCAGCTGGGGTCAAGTGAGGCCATACAAGTGAGCCCAAATCCATTATAACTGGTGTTCCTCTAAGTTGGTATTAGGGTAGTGACATACATAAGAAGCTCCTGCAAGCCGAGGAGAGGCCTTGGAAGACATCGGCCTCACTGACACCACCGTCTTAGACTCCGAGGCCCCGAGGATGGAGAGACAGCCGTTATCTGTCCAGCCTTGTCGGGTGCTCTGTTTTGTGAGCTTTCGCAAGGTGACGAGCCGTCGAGAATCTGAAGAAGAGGAAACTGATTAGGGCCAATGGGGAGGTTAAAGCAGAAGCAAAGCTCTTTCAATTACTCGAGGGAGAAATCTGCAAAATGAACCTGGAGATGGTTGCCTGCTTGGCTGGGCAGGAGGCCTTAATGAAGACCAGGGCCTTTCGTTTTTGGCTTGACTTACTTTTAGGTGAAAGCTGGATTGATTTCTGCTTTGTTCCCACACAGCTTGCATGAGCGACTGGCCACTGCCAAGCTTGGCCTGGAGAGGGAGGGCGGCTTTGTCGCCGTGCACATGAAGCCCTTGGGGCAGGCTGCTAACCAAACACCCCTGTGTCAGCAGCCTTTAACCTGATGTAGGAATTCAGCCTCCTTTCTGGCCAGCAAATCAATTCATCCCTGAGAGAAGAAACCTCGGGGATAAAAATTCACACACCATCAGGAATTCAAAACCTCACCTCGTGCAAGACTGCCTTCCCACAATCTGGAATAATGATATACCTCGATACAAAGACCCGAAATACAAAGAGCATCTCAGCAGATGGTCAGCTCTGTCCCCAGCAGAACAGGCTTCAGTGGACCTATCAAAACACATGTGAGCACGGGGCTTTCCTCTTTATCCCCAAATCCAAGGCTCACTAACAAGTCTCACTTCACTCAAATTTGGAGGGAGATGTGAACCAGACTTCTCCCACCAATTTAAGTGCATAACCATCTTTTTTTAGGTCCATAAGTGATAAACAGCATCTTGCTCAATGAAGCTCCTGTGTTTCCTCCAATGGCTTCCTAGAAAGCTACTTGACGTATATCATGTGTGAGCTCCTCCCTAGCCACCAAAATTATTTGCAGCAATTATCATGAAATGAGTAATAAACACACAGACACACCCACCAAATAAAGACAAAGATTAAACATTTTCTTTTGCCTAACTTCATGCATCTAGTCATGTTAGTGAAAAAGAGTAATAAAATACTAAAGTTTAAGAAACAAGGCAGAGACTGTGTTAATACTGTTTAATTAAATAAAACATTTAGATAACTAATGTCACAGCATCAGCTAAACCTTGTAGTTTCTGGATTAATATATCTCTATGTCTCTCTTTTCTTTTCTTTTTTTAAAATCCCTCCTCTGTTTTTGTTTGGGGGTTTTCTTTCTTTCTTTCTTTCTTTCTTTCTTTCTTTCTTTCTTTCTTTCTTTCTTTCTTTCTTTCTTTCTTTCTTTCTTTCTTTCTTTGTTTTTGAGACACAGTTTCTCTTTGTAGCCCTGGGGGTCCTGGAACTCATTCTGTAGACCAGGCTGGGCTTGAACTCAGAGATCCACCTTCCTCTGCCTCCTGAGTGCTGGGCTTAAAGGCGTTCATCCCTACCCCCCACACTACAAAATCATCTCTTAATTAAAAATCAGAAAGGAAGGGCTGGTGAGATGGCTCCATTAGCAAAGTGCTGGCCATGCACACATGAAGACCTGAGTTTGATTCTCAGAATCCATGTAAAAATGTCTAGCATGCCCCTGTGCTCCTGTAATCCCAGGACTGGGGAGGCACAGACGGTTGAGTCCTTTGGTCTTACTGGCCAGCCAGTCTAGATTTTAGATGAGTTCCAGGCCAAGTAAGAGACTGTGTTTCAAAAAACATGGTAGGCAGAGTATAGAGAAGGATACCTGAGGTCTTCTTACTCTTACACACATGCACACCCCCCTCCACACACACATGCACACCGATACTATTTGAACAATGTACAGAAGTAGGAAATACTGTTACTCAGTATCCTGGACAAAGCAGGGGTTGTAAGAGGAGTGGGCAGGAATATTCTAGGAGGTTCTGGCAAGTTCTGTCTCCTATCCGGACACTCTGGCTGTAAAAGTTGTTTCTTGTGAAGAGTGAGCCTACATGCTGAGCACAGATGCTTATCAGTAAGTGTACTAATTAAGCAAAAACATTTAAAACAACAACAACAATAGCATAATATGAAAGAACAGTGCATTCAAACACATACAGGAAACAAACAGGAAAACCTGGCTGGGGCCGATCCTGATTGTCAACTTGACAAACCCGGGAGGTGGAACTCTCAGCTGAGGAACTGTCTCCATCAGACTGTCCTGTGGGCATGTCTCTGGGGCCATTTTCTTGATTGCTAATTGATGGACAAGGGCCCAACCCACTGTGGGCGATACCATCCCTAGGCAGGTGGCCTGAGCTGTGTAAGAAATAAACTGTATACACTGTACAGGAGTTGGAAAGCAAGTCAGTAAGCTCTCTGTGGTCTCTGCTTCAGTCCCTGCCTCCTGGTTCCTGCTCGAGTTCCTGCCTTGGCATCCCTTGACAATGGACTATGATCTGAAAAATGGAATAAACTCTACTCTCCTCTAAGCTACTTTGGGTCATGACTTTCATTACAGGACTAGAAACCAATCTAGAACAACTCTCCTCAAAGTTGAGTATATAATTTGTTTTCTCACAACCCACCATTCCCCAAAGCCTCAAGGTTTTTATCAGTTTATTTAGACTAGTTCTTTCTACCCGGGGAAGTAAAAACAGCTTTATAAATATGGTCAGTGACATTCTGGGCTCTAAACATATTTCTTATATCTACAAACTAGACTGGTTCTAGAATGATCTTTCGTTGTTAAAACAGTAGCAAGGCATTCACCATTTCTTTTCTTCAATCTCTCCTATCATGGTTCCCTTATCTTCCTTACATTATTTCCAGATGTTACACTTCCTCCTTCAAGCACCCAGGTAAATGCAGAATTGTCTCACCTGCTCTGAAACTTAGCCAGTTGGTTTGTCTTTCCTGTGCAGGCTGCCCTGAAGTTTAACAGTGATGCCCTTGAATGTCTGAGTGCCCTGGGGTCCTCTTCAACCTCAGCCCGGGCTGCCTTTCCCCTGGGTTTCCCACGGAGTGTGTTTTTTCCTGAAAGGGGGAATTAATAAGCCAGGATGGTCTGTGCCAGGTGAGAAAGACCCTGGGGGAGGAGGAGAGAGGACGAATAGCAGGTAGTGAGCCACACTGAGTCACACAACCGGAACTGACAAACCCCTCTGTCTGGGGTTCCCAGACCAACAGCAGCAAGGGCAGGACGACCTTGGGAGGCTATGTCAAGCCTGCTCCACGCCAGGCCCTGGGTAGCACCCTGTCTTTGGTTCTGCGTGCTTGGGACACAAAGTCAACATCTTGGGGATTTCCATCACTGCTTTGCAGAGGATCAGAGACTCTGCTGAGTGGGAATCTTACATTTTCTCTGAGGGCCAGTATCTCTTCAGGGAGCAGCTAAGAGATAAAATACATAGAAACCAGAGGGCAGCTAGGTTACAGAAGGACCCGAGGTGCAGAACCCATCTGAGTAGCTATCCACTTCAGTCATGGTAACCACGCTCACATGGAACTGGGGACTGATCTTACTCCTTTTAAAAAAAAAATTTAAATCACTTGTTTTATTTTTTGAGATTATAATTATACCATTCTCCTCTTTTATTTCCTCCCTCTAAGACCTTCCATATGTCTTTCCTTGTTCTCTTTCAAATTCATGGCCTCCTTTTTCATTAATTGCTGTTGTATGTGCACGCACACACACACACACACACACACACACACACACACAGAGTCATACATACATACATTCAACTTGCTCAGCCTGAATAATGCTACTTGCATGTATGTTTTCAGGACTGACCACTTGGTTTGGTTTGTGAATTCTTCCCTGGGGAAGACTATTCCCTTTCTTGTGGTCTCTCCCCATCCACGCTACCATGTCCATTGTTGTTAGACCTGTTCAGCTCATGTTCAGGCAGCCATGATGGTGAGACTTTACGGGTGTAGCTTCTGACAGTCTTAGAAGACACAGTCTCACAGCAAACTCCATGTTCCGCTGACTCTTACAGTCTTTCTGTCCCTCTTCTGAAGTGTCTCCCGAGCCTTCCGTGCAGAGGTTGTGTTGTGGATGTATTCACTGGGACTGGTGATCTTATTTCTTCATTGTGTTTATGGCAGTTCACTGAAGTTGTCCGAGTGACTCTCAACGCCACCTGCAAATGTCTGTGAAGATGGTGATCTGACTTTATTGTCTCACACTGGCAGAGTTGTTTTGCTGCCAGCAATAAGGTAATGAGGTTATCACAGGACAGAAATCTCAGCAGCACCCCTCCTCAGTCACACTTTGGGATGTGGCAGATCTCCCCTCCCCCTTCTCAACATCTATCTATCTATCTATCTATCTATCTATCTATCTATCTATCTATCTATCTATTAGACAGTGTCTTTTCTATGTACTCCTGGCTGTTCTGGAACTCACATAGACCAGGCTAGCCTTGAACTCACAGAGATCTGCCTGCTTCTCCCTCCTGAGTCCTGGGATCAAAGGTAGGTGCCTCCTCACTCTGCTGGCAGATCTATACATCTTTAATTATTCTTCAAGTTGAATCTAGGACCCGCAAAACTGTTATAACCAATAAAGATAATTTTGAACAATTCACTAAACAACTAGCTGACTAGTTAGGACTCTCTTATTTCTGCTTTTAGGTGGTTTCTGGGGGCAGGTTCATTAAATCAAGCTCTCTTGTACACATACATGCCAATGAGCTTCATTTCAGCTTCCTTCCTTTCTTTCATTTCGAGATAAATTTTCACTATATAGCCCAGGCTAGCCTCAAACTTGTAGCCTCGGCCTTTTGAGTGTTGTTTTGGTCTGCTTGACACTTATGGTGTCTTACAGACATTTTTTAGTTTATATAATAGAAAAATACAGTAGGGTTACTTAGTTATTTGAGGGTTGCCTTTAAAAAGAAATATGGGTTTCTGATCTCCCAGGCTAGCCCCAATATTACTGCATAGTTAAGGCTGACCTTGAACTGCTGCTCCTCTGGCTTCCACTTCCCAAGTGCTGGTGTTTCAGGAGAGCACCAACTTTGCAGAGTTTCTGGAGTGCTGGGGCCTTAAACCCAGAGCTCTTACATGTTGGGCAAATGCTCTACCAGCTGAGCCCCATCCGATTCGTATGCTTGAAATAAGAGAAGAATAGTGCCACAGAAGCTCAGTCCCACAAAACTAACTAGTGGCAGTGGATTTACACTACAGAGTGGGAAGTCGTGTTCACGTACAAGGAAAATCTTGTTGATCAAAAGTGACCGATACTAACTTAGACTGCTGGTAGAGGCTGTCATAGCTCCTCCAGACCCAACAGGAGTTAGACTAACGTCAATCATTCAGATGGACTTGGGAGATTTCATTCGAAGGTCAAATCCCACAAGAGTTTGTTGCGTGGCAGATTGATTAGACATGCTAAAGAACGAGAGTAATCTTTTTAAGTACACGCTAGTATAAACGAGGAAAGCCTCAGTCTGGAAGGGCCACACCCGTGAGATACTTACTGGTCTGACTCAGTCCTTTACTCAACTAAAATCTGGAACACAAAATATCAAACAAGCTTCTTTGTGAACCAAGAGAACCATGGAGACACCTCTTAAA
This sequence comes from Tokudaia tokunoshimensis, assembly GCA_036184795.1. Classification (NCBI taxonomy): domain Eukaryota; kingdom Metazoa; phylum Chordata; class Mammalia; order Rodentia; family Muridae; genus Tokudaia; species Tokudaia tokunoshimensis. The sequence goes on along the minus strand of BTHU01000008.1, from coordinate 118,846,811 downwards.
ACGGAGGGCAGACTTGGCGTCTGGGTGACCAGACAGAAAGTAAGAATGGAGCTCTGCTCATGTAACGCCTGTCATGGCGGTTTCAGGCCTTCCACTAAGAAGAGGAAGAGGCATACACAGAGGGCAGTCATGACATTTGTGTGGAACTGGTGTCATTACTAGAGGATGTGTGCTTTCCAAATCATTTGGCTCAGAGGCAGGTGTGCTGTTGGGATCTACATTGAGTGAGATTCTTTTGTTAACAAACACAGGATGGCTCTTGACTGTCTAGAATACACACACACACACACACACACACACACACACACACAGAAGTGTTCTTTCTTATTTTGGAAAAATAAGAATCTCAACATCTATACAAGACCTGCAATGACTACAGGTGTCAACCTTCTTACCAAGAAATCCAAAAAGGAAACTGATTTTAGCCTCAATCTTAGCTCCAAGGCTACTCAGACACACAAAGACAGATAGAATTGTCCGTGTTCTTGTTACTGAGTTCCGGGGGAGGGTAAGGTATCTGCCACTGTTACAGCAGTCTTCAGCCTAGAAGTATACATAGTGAACATCGTGCACTCATGAGTGAATAAAATAATTGTTAGTTACATTGCAGTGAATCACAGAACAAGCAGCTTGGGGCATGCCACCTGAAGCATGCCCTCCGTCGTGCCAGCAAGCCACAGCTTAAAGCTTTTCGCAAAACCGCAGTGGGCGGGCCATGTGCATGCCATGCTCCTACCAGCTCCAGCGCACACCTCCTCTGTGAAATAACTCATGAGTTTGTCTCTCTAATTTTTGCTGAATAAAATAGAGTTTTGAACACACCTAAGAACACGCCTAGAGAGATGCAGGTCTAGTAAGCATGCGGTCCACGCTATAAAACTAATACAGTATTGAAAACTCTCCCTTCTCATTCCCTCACCAGGAGTGATGCAGGAAGAGGAAGACAGGATCGATGGTGACCACTCTACTCTGGTGACTTCATGTAACTCATCATCCTAGAACTTGCTGATTTTTTTTTCCTCTAATTTTTTTGAGGGTGGAAGGTCCAATATAAGAATCTTACCCAAGGAATCGTTTGGTCATGATTCTAAAGCCAGTCCACAAACTACGTTTCTTTTTTGTGACCATTTATTCTACAAGTATTTATTGATACCTAAAGAGACTAGAAACAGAGATGCTTGATGTGTATCTGTAAGCAAAACTAAACTTCGGCCCATGAGAAACTCGCATCCTATACGGGAATGGGCGCAGTAAGCAATAGTTATGACGAGCCAGGCAGTGACGGTACACTGGATGGAGGCTAGCAATGGGGTGAAAATCAGAGTAAGGCCATCTGCTGACGTGTAATATGGCAAAGGAATGGAAAAGTGAAACAATAAAACCAAAGTTACAGGTCAATCCGTAGCAACACATTGCTTAGTTTTGAGTTATTCCGTCTAAAATTTAAAAGGAGGGAAAATCAACCCCCAAATATCTTTATTTTTTTTTCCTGAATAAGTTTGCAACTTTCATACAGAGAATTTTCCCAAGTAGGATATGGACAGGGACTCATGTGTTACCACCATAAAAATTTCAGGCCATCCTAAACCAATGAATGGCGATGGACTTAGTCAACTTGGCTTTCTGACTCAAGGTCCTGCTGTTATCGAGGCTTGGATGTCCTGGCAGGGAGCTTACTCTGCCACCAATATAAGGCAACTACCCTAACACAATTTCAGGGCAGGTTAGAGGTATCCAGTTGACGCACGTCTTGCATGTCGATTTCCAGAAAGAAATGGCGAGCCTTCGTCTGCCTGGGAGAGAGAACACGTTCCCGAGAGATAACAACTCAGTTCAAGCTCCCAACTACAGGAGGAGATGCTCTATGAATGGAATATAATGCATCTCTTGGGCTATCTTTGTGTCCGCCATCATCCCCAACCACATATCACACCCTAACACTCACCACCCTCAAATCCACAACCATGTCTCCTCCTAGCTGACCTAGGGACAATGAGGGAAGTCCCCTAGAATAAGGCACAGGGGGACGGAGTGACCATTGAATACACGGAGTTGTTTTTTTCTTCTTCTTTTATAAACTGTCATATGGCGAGATACTCGTAGGTTTCAACGCTGTCACCTATTCAGTCAGCCCAGATGATCCGGAATCACCATTTTAGTTATAGCATAGCTCCAGGCAAGAGCGTGTCACTCTCTTTATTCCCAGCTTCCAACAAGCTGCTCAGGCAGATGCTAAATGTGGTCGTCCCTGCCACGGTGGGTAGAGTGGCCTTTGTGTGGGTTAATTGAGCCCCCACTCCATTTAATAGGCTGTTGAAGTCTTATTGAAACCAAGCTAGTGCTGCAGGTTAAATACATTGCAGCGCTCTTGTTAATCCGCTCATTAGCAGGGCTGGAAAGCTTTCCGGGAGCTGTGAGTTTGCATATATTAACAGGGAGATCTCCGCCTGAGCGCTATCAATAAAACCACAAAGCAAGTTTGCAAATAGTGAAGTAACAGCAATACCAGGCTAGGTGCCTTAAAAAAAATAAACATTAATAACTGATAAATCTTACAGTCACACGCAAGAGGGAATGAAGATGAACTAAAAAGAGAGGTCTATTATCTCAGCGGACTGAAGACAGGGTCCAGACTGATGCCATCTTACTGCAGAGAGCACAGGGCAGAGTTGAACCAGGAAGCAATGGGAATGAGCCGAGGTTGGCCCATGTTATCACTCAAGACAGCACAGTGATCTGCTTGTCACGAGGGAGCCCAACATAAAAAAGAGTTTGGGGTTTCCAGGTATCCAGGGAAATAGTGTCTGTATAATCATTTCAGGAAGCCCGTGGCATCAGAAGGAGCCTCCTGAGGAGAGAATGCCTGGGGCCATCAGGGGATGGGGCAAGACACCTATGAAAAGGAGTGAGGGCTACAAGTATGCTCAGCCGAAGACTGCCCTTCACCTGTGTGTGAGACACAAGAGCTGACACAGGAAGAGGCAGGAGGGCATTACAAATGGAGACAGAATCCAACAAGGCTCACCGCGTGACCCAGAGACAAGAGCTGCTGTCAGCTGTCCCAACGACACACAGTCGATGCTCGGCTAAAACCAGGGCAGAGCTGGGCTCTTGTGGCTTTTGAGTTTACGGGGCGGCAGTAGAGCTACATGTTAGTGGGGAGAAGACTTTCTGCATGCCGCCTGGTCAAGCTGGAAAAGTCTGTGTCCTCTACCGAAGTTGAAAAATAACTAACAGGGGCCGGAGATGTGGCTCAGTCAGTAGAGTACTCGCCTAGTACACATGAGGCCCTGGGTTTGATCCCCAGCAGAGCATACAATGGTGTGGTGGCACAAACCTATAATCCCAGCATTTGGTTGGAAGAACCAGGAAGATCAGAAGTTCAAGGCCATCCTCAGCTACATAGTGAGCTGGGAGTCAGCATAGGCTATCTTAGGTGAGCAGTTTCTACCCTGCTCTAGGGTTCACTAGAGATCGTGTTCTTCAAAGTAAGTTTGCATCTTTGCACAAAATCTTGGCTGATAGAAGGCAATAAGTTTTATTTATTTATCTTGACAACTTTACAGGCCAAGTTCAGTAGGACTGTGTCATGACTTTGGGGTTTCCTGAAGCCTTGCATAGGAGTCAAGTCATGTGACTCTTGTCTTCTGTCCCACACTGTCCCCACTAGGAGCTCCTTTTGAGGTAGACAAACAGCATTCTGTTGTTTGTCACATTGCCCTCATCCACTTGGCAGCTGATGTACATGTGTTGACTCCAGATTGAAAAGCTTTCACCTAGGAAGAGATCATCAGAGGCCTTTTTAATTCAGTGGAATGATACATGCTAGTAACATTAAATGTGTACCCTGTGAGTTACCACTGCTCCTTAAAGGAAGCCCTCCTGGGTACTGGGAACACAAACCAGGATCTCACACACATTATGCAAATGCAGCTCTCCTAAACTATATCCCTAGCACATAAGACATCTTTTAAAATAAGAGTAACTGCTGCGTGTGGTGGCTAAAGCTTTGAATCCTAGCACTTGGGAGAAGGAGGTTGGAGGATGGGGCAGTCTGGTATACATAGTGAATTCCAGGACAGTCAGAGCTACATAGTGAGACCCCATGTCAAAAAGACCGTAAACAAACAAGCAAATAAGAACAATTGTTGACGTCATCATTTGCTACCACAGAATTCCCAGGCAAGGTTTTCTTTAAGACAGTACCTGTGGTAGGTACATCGATAAAAAGAGTATCTAGATTCTCAAGTAATAGGCAAATTGTGTAGGCAAGCACACACAGTGAGGTGTAGGAGGATGGGTTGGGAAGGATTTGCTGCTGGAAAAGAGAGAGTTTTTGTTAAAGAAAATGAAGTTAGAATGTCAAAGAAATGCCTGCTCTCCCCTCTTCGTCACAGGGCCGTTCACAATGACGATGTGGAGTCAACACATGTACATCAGCTGCCACGTGGGTAAAGGCAATGTGACATACTAAAGACTGCTGTTTGTCTACCTCAAAAGGAGCTCCTCGTGGGGACAGTGTGGGTGGACTTGGGGATCCTTATGTTAACTGACAGAAGTGTGGCATAGAAGACAAAAGTCACATAACTTTATGTGAGGCTGAGAACGCCCACCTCTGGGTTAAATTTCCCTCATGGGTTGAAATACCCAACATGTATGGTTAAATGAATCATAACTTAGTAAAGATGAGTTTTAAAATATCTGTCTAACCAACTCTCATAGATATGTTTTCATTAACCCATATCTGTTATGAGGCAGCCTAGATTAAAAAAAAAGTCAATAAAAATATATTGATAGCCTATGCTCTGTGTGTGCATGTGTGTGTGTGTTTATGGGTAGCACACATCCTTATTTGTTCAGAATTAATGTTCATCATAGCATTAGAGGACATAATGGAACCCCCCTCCTAGCAACTTTCTTAAAGTCACCGGCAACCAGCCGATTCCATTGAGTCAAGTACCGAACAGTTGGTTTTCTGGCCTGTCTAAATGGTTCTGATTCTAGCTTAGTCAGCCAGTCTTCAAGGTTGCACTAGAGTCTGCTGGCTACTCCACAGCTTCCATCATTTCAGATCAAGTACCCTGAGTAAAAACGTCATCACTCAGCTCAGGTTCCAGTCCTCTAAGGTATACACGTTTCGCTTCTCTTTAGGAAACAGAAGTTTATTTTAGTCTCCAGCCACATTCCCGTATTTGCAGAGTAAATGCCACTGGTTGTAAAACAAACAAACAAACAAGCAAGAGTGAAATTTCATAGTCAAACAACAAACATGACCGATGTTGGGCAGAAGTAGAAAACCGATTGTGACTGGCACTCTCCTCTCAACATCTCTTCAACTCTCTTCTGCAATTCTTGAGCAAACCAGACTTGTCAGGGAGTCTCCTTGTCATCTCACTGCTCTCTGAGGGAACCGTGGGATGGAAGAGGGAAATTCTGACTGAAGAATTCCCCAGTATTGTGTTGCCCCAGTTGAAACTGATCACATTTATCAAACACCACAGAAGTGCTAATGTTATGCATTGTTAGCCACAGTTAATGCAATCAAGGGAACACCTCTGTCTGTGTGTGTTGTGGGCATGTGCATGTGTGTGTGTGCACCTGTGTGTGCACGTGTGTGTGTGTGTGTGTGTGTGTGTGTGTGTGTGAGAGAGAGAGAGAGAGAGAGAGAGAGAGAGAGAGAGAGAGAGAGAGACTAGAGAGGTTACAACGGGGGTTCATGGGGAAGGGAAGACAGGAGGATACCCATACCAACTGGGCTGCTAACAGTTCCTGACAAAGTCCCAATAGTCAATGAAAATTTGAGAGAGAAGGAGAGACTAAAACACTTCTTAAAGTGGGAAACAAACCAAAGAAGATAGCAAGGCCGCGGCAACCATGAAGGCAGAACTTCTATTTGCTCTAACTGTGGTCCCAGAAGCACAGTTCTGAAACACTTAGAGTTTACTTTCTGAGGCAAAATCCAAAGAGTGCATATAGGCAAGAGCAGTAAAAACTAGAGAGTCTGTGGGAAGAAGAAGGAAAAAGAAGGGGGAAAAAAGGCAAAATAAAAGACAAGAAGGAGGAAAAGAAGGACAAGAAGGAGAGGAGGGGGAATAAATGTACCAGCAAAGCCGACAGAGATGCAGTGAGCTCTGACATCAGTGGCAAGTACAGTCTTTATCATGGATGACTGCAGTGATGTAGGATGAAGAAGTGGTGAACAGAACACAATACAAGATTAGGATTATTGTAGTAGTTATGGGTTTTTAGAAAATACTTCATCCTAAGTCTCTCTCTCTCTCTCTCTCTCTCTTTCTCACGCACACACACACACACACACACACACACACACACACACATACATACCAAGTGTTCTCCTGTGTGATCCAGTACCCTCTAGTCTGTGAGGGCCACTTGGAGCAAAAGGCTAAATTTCTCAGTCTCTAATGGATTAGGATGTCCTGCTCATCTACCAATGGACAGCAGGACAACTGTCCTTGACTCTGGGACTTTTGCCAATAGTCCTATAGATCCTCAGGTCTTTGAACAAAGAGTTGCACTATCAGATTCCCTGGATTTGAGGTCTTCCAGTCAGGTGAGGGCATTATACTGGCCCTTTGCAGACAGAATGCCCTTTAGAGAACATTTAATGCTTTTACAATTATAAGAGTCAATCCTCCAAGTAAATCAATCAGTCAATCAATCTATCTATCTATCTATCTATCTATCTATCTATCTATCTATCTATCTATCTATCTATCTATCTATCTATCTATCTATCTATCTACCTATCTACTTACCTACCTACCTATCTTACCTATCCATCTCTCCATCCATCCATCCATCTCTCCATCCATCCATCCATCATCTATCTACCTATCTTATCTATCCAGCCTCTCTCTCTCTCTCTCTCTCTCTCTCTCTCTCTCTCTCTCTTTATCATCTAATTTGTCATCTTTCTATTATCTATCATTAATCTATCTGTCTGTCTGTCTATCATACCCATTATTCATCTTCATCTATCATCCTCCACTGATTTTTCCTTCCTTTCTTTCTTCATTCTTTCTCTCTACCCATCCTTTCTACTTGTTATGTTTCTTCCTGACTTATAGATTAACCACAACAAATAGTACACCCAGGAATACAAAAAGTCTTTAACCCAAGACACCAAGAAAATGCATTTGGATATGTGGTGGTTTGAATACTTGGCCTGATTAAGAGGTGTGGCCTTGTTGGAGGAAGTGTGTCACGGAGGGGATGGGCTTTGAGACCCTCCTCCTAGCTGTCTGGAATTCAGTGTTTCCCTCTTAGATGTAGAACTCTCAGCTCCTCCTGTGCCAAACCTCCATGGACACTGCCATGTTCCCACCTTGCTGATAATGGCCTGAACCTCTGAACCTGTAAGCCATCCCCAATTAAATGTTGTCATTTATAAGAGTTGTCTTAGTCATGGTGTCTCTTCACAGCAATGGAAACGCTAACCAAGACAGAAGTTGGAACCAAGAGTGGGGTATTACTGTGATAGGCCTGACCATATTTTTGTTTGGAGGAATGTGGGTTTTGGGACTTAGGATTTGAAAAGCAGTGGGATGCTTCAAGTGGAGCTTAGTGAACCATCCTAGTAGGAATATGGAAGACATTGGTGCTGAGGATGATTTAATCTGTGCAGATGTGGCATAAGACGTTTCAGTGGAGAAGAATGTTACTATGTGGCCTAGAGACATTTTTTGTTATATTTTGGTAAAGAAAGTAACTGGATTTTTTTGACATTGTCCGAAGAGTTTGCTTGAGGCTAAGGTGAAGATATTTAGTTTAATTGCTTTGACAAAGGAAGTCTTAAAACATCCTGGTATAAATTCAGTTGTGTGGTTACTAAAGTTCACTTTTATGAAGAGTACCTTAAGGAAAATGAGCAAGCTGAAAAAGGAAAAATACAAAATGTATGGTTCAAGTATTAAAGGAGCACCAGGAAGTGGAGTGGAGCTAAATCCCACGTTCAAGGAGATAAACAGATTAAGAAAGTCATGACCTCAGGGCAAGATCCCACCCAGCTAAGCTTACTCTCTTTGCTTTTGCTTTGTGCTTGTTCAACTGAACATGGAATAGTTATATCTAGGGATTATTATTACTTGGTTATTGTTTTCATTTGGAATTTTAATCTGAAATAGACTACATTTCAGAAATAGAGGCCACACCTCTGATCCAGATCTTGAGGGTGGAAGACACATGCTTTTGATCTGGATCTTGAGGCATGGTGGCCATGGGAAGCTTTTAATTTCAGGAGACAGAGCTGTGCAGATCTCTGAGGTCAAAGTTCATTTACAGAGCAAGTTCTAGGATAGCCAAGCAAGCTTAGGAAGTGAAAGAGTTGGAAAGCAGAAAGCTAATGATTATGTAATATAAAAAGGGGGTCATGTTCTAGCCCCATGAAGCAGCAGAACTTGGCAGCCTTGATTATTTGGCTTTGGTTTTAGAGTCAAGAATAAAAGGAGTTACTGGGACAGTTGATGTTGGTTGTCTGGACCTAATAACTTAGTGGTGATTAAGAAGAGACCAATATCACTGCGGTGAAATCTCCTGGGAAGTGTATTATGAGAGCACAGAAAAGCTGTGTTCCAGGGGTAACCAAGGTTGTACCTTATGGAGCAGCTGGATTTGGTAATGTGTGAGAGTCACCCAGGTGGTACTAGTTTTGAAGGTATGAAGGGGTCATGGAGAGCAGTTGAAGCTTGGCACTGTGAGAGGCCAGGGAAGGTCATGGTGAAGATGCAGCCTCAGTTGTAGTCGATAGCCCAGGACTGTAGGGGTCATGCAAAGAAGTTGAGGCTTGGTACCATGACGAGAGCCTATGAGAGGCTATTGGTAAAGCCTAGTTACAGTGGAAGACTCCAGTGAACTGGAAATGCCCACACTGTGGAATGAGCACCAAGAACTGCAGCAGCAGTGGAGTGGAGTCAACCAGAACCCAGAGTGCTCCAGAGGAGAAGTGACGCCAGTCCTTTGGAGGAGCCTGAAGATCATGTGTGGATCTCAGACATTGGAACAAGAAGCTGTGAAGTTGAAGTTGCCTTGGAAACCCCCAAGATGTTAGAAACATCAGAGCTGTGAGATACCTGTTGAGGAAAGCTGCTAACAAGGAGTAGAACCAGCCCAAGAGAAAGAATTGTGTTGTAGTCAACAAAAAAGAAAGAAGTTGGAGATTTGAAGAGAGCTTTGACATCAGGCATGGAGATGCTGAGTTTGGAGTTTGCCCAGCTGTTTTCCTCACCATGATGTTTTGGAATGGTAAGGTACATCTTGTGATGTTGGAAGTATGTGATCGACTTTTTGATTTTGATTTTATAGGGGATTATAGTTGGGTGATTTGATAAAATCTCAGAAGAGAGTGAACTTTGGACTTTTTTAATTTTCTTGAGACTGTTAAAGGCTCTGGGACTTTTGAAGTTGGACTAAATGTTGCCTTTTAAGAGTTGCCTTGGTCATGGTGTTTTTTCATAGCAATGGAAATCCTAACCAACACAGCATTCTCTTAAGCCACTGAATTTATGGTACAGTTTTACAGTAGCAACTGTGAACTAACACACAGGGCGAGGATAACAACATTTCATCCTCTATGTTCATCTTTAACACTTAGTAAAGAAACCATCTTAGCATGACAAAAGCCAGACTACTCTATAGATAGCACCTGAGAGGGCATGTGTCATTTCCAGTTTTGGGAGTTTTAGCTAGCACAGAAGAAAGCAGAAGAACAATGGAGGTATGCCCACTGATAAATGGTTCTCTTCCTAGAACACAAGTGAATTCCGAAGAACTGGGTCTGCTAATCACTTCCCCTCAGTTGTCCAAAGCTCTGAAGTTATTCTGTATGTTAAGTGCACGCACACCCTCACTTGTAGCCCTAAGTTTCTGAGGATAGATTCTTTAGCTCTTTATTTATCCCTTTAAGAACATGGCTATCTTCAGGATAAGAAGATGCCTCCATGGCTAAAGTGTTTGTCATGCAAGCCTCAAGACTAGAATTTGTATCCCTGGAACCCTATAAATGGCATGTGGCTATGACAGCCCACCTGTAATTCCTGTCTCATAGGATAGAGATGGGTTCTCCAGAGCAATCTGATTATTGAGACCAACTATTGACAAGCACTGGGTTTGATGGAGAGAGGCCATGCCTGCTGTGTAAGGTAGGAGACCAATGGAGACAGATTCTCAATATAAACCTAGATCCTCCATAAGCACATGTACATATATCCATGGGCAACCCTCTCTACATATGCCCAGGCACACACACATACACACTTGTGCACACACACACACACACACACACACACACACACACACTCACACATACTCTTACACACATGAACATACACTCACACACACTCAATTTTTACACACATACTCACATGACTCACACACTCATACACACACTCTCACATACATGCACCTACATACACAACATACACACATGTACACACTCTCACACACATTAACACATGCACACACACTCATGCTCTCATATACACTCACACACACAAATGAAAAGAGAAAAAGTCCATATTTTTTGTATGTATTTGAGTCCTGTTGAGCAACAGGGAGGAATTAATTAACAAGAATTTAGGCATTATTTGGTGCATGATTACACTAGAGATTTTAAAGAACATTAAACAAGCCATTAGGTGAAGTCTAACAGTGAATATGAAGCTGACAAATGGGCTTTTGCCATTTTTTCACAAATAAAGATGTAGTCACAAACTAGGAGACCTCTGGATCTAAGAATAGTGATGTCTGCAACTAAGTCTTTTAAATTATTTTTTAAGTTATTTAGAGAAAACGAATCTTAGTGAACTTCCAACATGGGCCTTTATATTCTTTGGGGAGACACATAGTAGAGTGCAAAACAATGGCCACAGAATAAGGATTTAGGGTTCGTGTGGTTGGTTTCATTACACAGAGGAAAACTGAGGCCCGAGATGTAGTTGGATGGCTGAGTGTGTGGCTGTCATATGTGAGGTGCTATTTAACCCCTGCAACTATACTGAGGAAAAAGAGAAATTTTCTAGAATCATCTGAACAGCAGGAAAACAAGCTTAAAACAGGGAAGCACTTCATTAAATTATTTTCCCACAAGGTAAACAATAAAGAAAAAAGTGTCAATTGTTTCAAATTTAATGAGTTTTTCCCTCTGAAATGGATAAAATAGTTAATATATGAAATTATGTCTCACCAAGTTTCCTTATAGAGGCCTGAGAGAGACCCCTGCCTGTTCCATGCACTGACATAGCAAGCTGTCACTGAATCACCTAGGACCAGAAACCTGTCCCTCATCTGACATCTAATCTGCTGACTCCTTGTTCTTAGGCTTTCCTTGTTCCAAAACTGTTAAAAAGAAACTGTTTTGTAAAAAGCCAAGTGCATGGTATTTCACCGTAGGAGACAGGTGGGTAATGCGGGATGCTGTAGAGACCTTCCATCATTAGCACCCCAAAGCCAAGACTCTCTATAGCCTGTGAGCTTGAAGGAGGCTGTGACGTCAAATGTGCATGTTTCCTAGAATAACACCTAGCCTGAGGAAGACACTCAAAATACTCATTGTGTGAGGAAGAAAACAAATACATTTCTAGATAGATAAAATCCAACTAACGAGCCTACCCAAGGCATAGTGTGCCCACATTTCAAAAGAAAAGTGCAAACGCAAGTGGCCAGGAGAATGAGGGTCTTTCGTATGTCCCAGAGCAGTACTGACTAGTAGCAGACACTGGAGAAACACCTCCAACTGTACTTTTTTGTTAGCTTTTAAAGTTGTCTATCTGTTGTCAAGATAGGACCTCTGTAGGTAGCTCAAGTCAACATCCACAAACTCATGATCCTCCTGCCTCAGACTCTAGAGTGCTGCTTTTAAAGTTGTGTATCTGTTATCAAGATAGGACCTCTGTAGGTAGCTCAAGTCAACATCCACAAACTCATGATCCTCCTGCCTCAGACTCTAGAGTGCTGGGGCCATTATACTGGTCTTCCGGCAAAGTTGAAAGGAAAATAGCATCCAATCTAGAGCTCAATATTCAGTGAAATTATTGACATTAAAAACGAAAAGTAAGATGCTTATATTTTCAGATGTCAACACCCCCAAATTTACCTCTTAAAAAGATTTTCTCAGAAACGCATTGGAAAGTGTGCTTGACCAAAGCAAGAATGTAAGCAGAGGAATGGTCAGGGATAAGAGACAAGAAATCGATCACCAGGCTCACGGAGGAGACGAGGAAGGGTCCTCCTGGCTTGCGAGTTATGCAGTCGAGGACTGAATTGTGGGCTGTATGGTAGAGGACTTCCATAGGGAAGCAGGCCAGAGTTTCTGTTTCTGCATTCTTCTGCAGTAAGAAACTGGAAAACGGCAGGTATGTTCAAACATCCAAAGGAGTCATCAGTGACCAACAGAATGGCTGAGACTGATTTAAGGCTTTCTTTCACTCAATCAACCAACAGCAATAAGACTGCTGTTAACCTTATAGCAAAGTGAGATTCTATACAGAGAAACAAATATTAGCACAGGCACTCCAGGCCTCAGTTACTAGAGAAATTGACAATACACGGGGCTGGGAAGAAATCAGTCAGTGATTGCCTTGTGAGCCTGAAGACCTGAGTTTGAGTCCCAGGACCCACTAGAAAGCCAGAGTTGGCAGTTTAGGTTTGTAATCCCAGCTGCAAAGGTGGAGACGGCCAGATACCTAGGGCTTGCTGGCCGGCCAACCTAGCCTACTTAGTGAGTTCCAGGCCAGTCTAGAAGAAAGGTATATGATACCTGAAGACAACACTCAAGGTTGTTCACACACACACACACACACACACACACACACACACACACCCCACCCCATACCACACACATGCACACCACACACCACACCACACACACACACCACTCACACACACACACACACACCCCACACACACCACACCATACATATACCACACACACACCACACACCACACACACACCACACACACATACCATACCCACAACAACACCCCCCACATACCCCACACCATACACACAATACACACCATACACACAATACACACCATACACACTACACACACACACACACACACCACATACCATACATATATCATACACACACCATACACCATACACACACACCATATACCACACACACACACACACACACACCACACAAACATACTCATATCACATCCACACACCACACAAAGCACACACACACCACACACACCACACACATCACACACACACACACAAACACATGCACACACACTTTACAGTAACATGAACATTGCCATGGGAGAATCTGTATTCTAATGCAGCAGTGTAAGACATAAGAAAGCATTATCAACAGTGAGATGAGGAAAATGGTGTTGAAAGACACCCCAGTCCTTTGCATCTTATAGGGAGAGCCAACAGGGAACAGGGAAACCAGAAATACAGAGATGCAGTATGCATGTATATTATTTAAGTAAAGGGATTTAACCATCAAATTAAAAATAAACTCAACTAAGTTGGATCTCAGATTGTTTTGATTGCACTTTTACAGTCAGAAACCACAATGTGAGGGGCCCCTGGACCCTGCTGACAATGGCAGTCATTGAGGGGCCTCTGGACCCCACTGACAATGGCAGCCATTGACTTATATTCAAGTAGCTAGTTAGACATGAGGTGCTGGGACACTTACTGATATGAAGTACTAATGTAAGGGAAAAGGAAGGATGCCCTGAAGAGACCACACTAGGCCCATGACGGGTTCTCTGCCTCCATTTCTCACAAACCTTGTTTGTCAGAAGAACAAGTACATTGCCTCTAACACCTTAGCCTGAAGACCGGAGAGTTTATTTTTAAGACGACATGTGTTGCAAGTATCTACCACTAAGTTTATCACGCATAAATTTAACGTTATGAACATCTGAACCATGGGTACAACCCCCTAGGTCACTGTGGATTCTGGAAGTCGGAGGTCAGAGTTCATTAGTGCCTATGTTAACCCTTCAGTACCATGTTATGATCTATTGGTAAGATGGGTTTTCTAAGTGTACATAATTTATCCTGGAGACTAACTCATGGGAGGAGTCTCCAGGATAAATTAGTATGAAATAAATCATTGAAGAAATTGTCTTGAGCCCTGCCATTGGTCTGGCACAGAATACCAAGATTTTACAAAGTAGTGAGAGGGGGGACAGTTTGCGTTTGATCAGCGGATAGGATGGATATTTAGTATGAAATAAATTCTGGGAAGCAAGAGAATGCTCCAGTCCTGAAAGAGGGACAGGAGAGAATTTGCTTATCGGAAAGTATTCTGACCTTTGAACGTTCTTTAAGTGTTTGTACCACATAGCTCTGGGCTAAAAGGGAAAAGAACCATTAACTAGACTTTTTCCATTCAGCACAGCATTGTTTGTGATCAGCGAGTCTTCTATGCTAATATAATTCTCATTTGCTTTAAAGCAACACCTTTTGCCCAAGCTAATCATAAGATACAAAGTGCCAGTCAAACTGAAATCATAAAACACTTGAGGGGTGTGGATTTTCCCAACAACCTTTAATGGGGGCTGTTAAAAAAATTGATAAAAATCATCATTTCGATGCATCTTGGTCTTGCTTTGAAGCCCACATGACTCCAACCAGTTCCTGTTGCTGCGTGAGAATCAGAGTATAGGTGGTAAAGATGACAAAGATGAGTGTCCATCCTCACAGTATCCAGGGGCAGAAGTGGTACCCACACCAGGAGGATGGAGACAGAGATGGATGGGTATAGAAACTCTCAACACTTCCAGATAGATTTCAAAGTCACAACAGAGTAGATCTGCCCTTGTCAAGCCTCTTGCAGAGGGCTGTCACAGATACAACCAAGAACACACTTCACCCACTGGGCCTCTCATGGCCTCAACAACACTTCTGTGAACATGTAAGTTTGCCATTATTTCCCAAAAGGGAAGAGTTTATGAACCAAATTCCCACAGAGAATTAGTATCCTTACTTTTGCGGTGTAAGAAGTTTGAGCCCCTTCCTCAAAGTCACACGATCCTTTCAAAAGAAACTGACTTTTAAACCAGCACGTATGTAATCCAGCGCTTTACTTAATGAATGATTTCACTTAACCGTTTCTTTCCCGACGGAAAGAAAGTGAGGCCCTGATGCTGAGGCCTGTAATCCCGGTTGCTTGGGAGGCTGAGGCAAGAGGATCACAAGCCTGTCCTGGGAGAGATAGCCAAGGAAGTCACAAGGAAGCTGAAGCAATTCAGCTAGATTTTGTCTCAAAATATAAAATCAGAATGGGGTTGGGCTAGCTCAGCAGAGCGGTGCTTGAGCAAACAAGGCCTTATATTTCACCTCAGGACTGGGAAGAAATTGTCTTGAGCCCTGTCATTGGTCTGGCACAGAATACCAAGATTTTACAAAGTAGTGAAAGGAGGGATGATCTGCATTTGATCAGCAAATATGATGGTGTCCTCTTCAGCTCTTGTCTGCTCTCACCCGGTCCAGTGTGCTCTGCTCTGCAATGGCCCCTTTGATAGCAGGGTACTCTAACCCCTCCTGGGGCCCCTACCTTTCTCTGAAATGGCCTTTACCCTGTCTTCCATGCTAGGTTTTGTGTGTCTCATGTGAATTCTTTTGATGGAGCTTATAAAGACCAGGGTACCAGCCAACATTTCTAGAGAGATCTCAGTGGTAGCTTTTGGGACTTCCACTTACTTTTAACTGAACCTTCTCCATTTGCATTATGGTAAAGTGTGGAGACCATGGGTGAAGAGCACGGAATTCCCAGCCCCTTGACTTAAGCTCCGATTTCCTCTCTGTGTGGTCTCTGCCTTTGACTACAGGATCTCTACTGCCTTCTTATTACTGGTCAAAATCTGAGCCCTGTACCTTGCTCCAGGTAGAAACATGACAGTCTGTACTCTGTAGAAGGCAATTGCACCAATTACCTAAACCTTGTAATGTCGAAAACTTTCTGATAAAGAACAAGAAGTATTGCTGCCCCTTCCCACGAGTCAACCAGCTGGGTAGGAAAATCCCCCTCAGGAAGCTGTCAGTTGTACAGCTTTAGAAATCGTACAAAGCCTCCCTACAACAGCGCTCAGCACAGTAAACTCTTCAGCCATTACCCTCCACCCTCAGCCCTTCAGAGTGCATTCTTCTCAAACAAGTTGACTAGCTTCAAAACACAGAGGAGAGAGAGGGGGCCCAGGGGGCAAATATAAGAAGTGAATAGGCTGGTGGTAAATACACAAATCAACCAGAGACCCCCGAATATTACATCTTAGCTGAAGATGACGAGGAGAGGTGAGGATGAAATGGGAGGGCTGGTTAATAAGATCACAGGAGAGAGTGAAGTTGAGGAGGCAGGGACCAGATCTGCTGGACCACAGGCTGTAATGAGCCTCTATCTTTTATTTCAGTAGAAAGTCTGAGCATGGCTGTGACAAGCTCAGCTCCATCATACCACATTGCCGCCTCCAAACATGTTGGAGCATTTTATATACAGACATACAGACATACACATGTACACACCTCTGGACACATATTGAATATTTGGCTTTCTTCATATTCGGGCTAAATTTTCCTTCAATTAATTAAAACAAAAAAAACTTCATGTTCTCTTTCTATTTGAAAACATGTGGAACTCTTGTCTTCAAGAAAAGGTCTTTACTCAAAAAGCAAAGCCTGCAAGCAACCTATACTGTTTGCTTGATCTAAAGGTCAGATGTTGGATGTAGTTCTTTGTTTGAAGATCTCAGTTTCTTCTAGGTCTTTCTCTTCCACCATATAAGTCTTGTTCCCTTGTAGCTGCCATGTGTAATGATATTTGAGCTTCAGTAAGTGAGGACAGGCTCCAGAAGGCGGGCAACCACAGCAAGAATAATGCTGGTGAAGGAAAACCAGAAAACGAGAAAGGCCACAGCTCACTGTTGTGTAGAGAGGAAACCTCTTAGACTCGATCCAGATTTCCAGTATTCGAAAGATATTTGTTCTCATTGCCTCATTCTCTCTTACTCAGAACAGATGGTCACTGTACCCATGACATGTTGTATGAGGAAGTGAATAGAGATCTGTGAATAGAGAAGTGAATAGAGAGTCCTCAGGAGTTGCCTTGGACATGAGTATGATCTGATTGGCTCCCCATCTTCTCAGAGTTCAGATGAAGGACCTAACATGAAAGATGAGGCTAGTAAGGACAAGTTCTGACAACTGCGAATCCTGTCTATTTCAGAATCACATGTTCAATTTTAGTCTTTGGCCAGTTAAAAAGTTATTTCGGCTGTTTCAATAATATTGTACCAATAGAAATTTCTAAAAAACAAACACAGAAATATCTAAAGAGAATCAGTCATAGGATGAATAGAGTGAGGAGAGGAAGGAAGAAGAAAGGGAAAGACGAATGAAAATACCTTTCCTAAGTCTGTCAGAAAACATTTCAGATATAAGGCTTGATACATCAGAATTAACACAATTTTTAGGTAATTAGCATCCCCCGAACTGCAGCTTTCTTCTTCTTTTTAAAAATTTACTCATTTTATTTATATGAGTACCTTGTAGCTGTCTTCAAACACCCCAGAAGACATCAGATCTCATTACAGATGGTTATGAGT
>BTHU01000008.1:118791719-118824219 GCA_036184795.1 Tokudaia tokunoshimensis | reverse complement strand
AGGAAGGCAGAGAAGGAAATCTGAGACTCAGGTGACAATATGGTAGCAAACCCATGGATTCTGAGAATCATGTGACAATATGGTAGTGAACCTGTGGATTTTTTTTTTTTTGCCCCATAAATCTCCAGATCTGGTGTAGACAAATCTAGGGAACTGGGAAAGCCATGGGAAGTGGGTCACCCTGGCAAACAAACGTTGAGATGTCATCTTCTCTACTCTAACCAAATGCAGCAGACATGACTATCACAAATCCCTTCCCAGGCCAGAAAACAGCGAGTGGGAGTGCAGACGTCTACCCTCAAGGCTGCGGTAAGGTGGTTAATGTCCCTGCTTGTGGTTAGTCATGGATGGGAAAATATTGGCTTGGAACCTTCCATTTCCACTGTAAGAGTAACACGGTTCCCTCCCTGCTGCCTTTAGTGGAGAATGTCTTAGAAGCCAGAACGTCTCCCTCCCCCATAGGAATAACACTCAGAAACATGTAAAAATGTCTTTTAAAAAATTGCATCTTACGAATATGTAGGATTTATCCCAGGGAATGCAAATCTGGATTAAGTGTTTTGAAAGCCAGTCATTGAAGTATACCATGTTACCATGACTAAAGAAGAAAAATCACATGACTGCATCGGTCAATGTAAAAGTATTTAATTTCTATAGAATTATGTATATCAGAGAAGTAAGAACAGAAAGGGCCTTCCTCAGCAGAGGATGCCCACCAAAATCTCATCACTGAGATTGAGCAGAGTGACAAAGCATTCCACCCCAAGGTCAGGAATACTGCAAGAATACCTTTTATTTTTATTTTCCCCACTCACTCCAAATAGATTGATATTCGGGGCAGTAAGGCAACGTAGGAAAACAAAAGACATACAGATAAGAAAGTAAGGTAAACTGTCCCCATCCATGTAGGAAAGACTTAAACAATACACACAGAATTAACATGGGATTCCATATTCCTATGGCAGGAGCACAGGGTATAAAAACATACCAGTTAAGTACATTTTTGTATACTAGTAATAAACTCCTGGGTATCAAAGGTAACAAGATAATACTGTTCACAATTGCTCAGAAAACACTTGGTTGTAAATCTAATAAAGTACATACAGGACTTAGATGTTGAAAATTACTTGGGGCCAATGAAAGTAATCCCCAAAGGTCTAACCGAGGGAAGAGGCATTCCGTGTCCTGAGCGGTGGCTTAACAAATAAAATGTAAGTTTTTCACAAACACAAACACAGACTTAATGAAGTTTTTACCAATATCTTGGTAGATTTCTGGCTTTCTTTTGTTGTTGTTGTTGTTTTGTTATTGGTTTTTGTTTGTGTTTTGTTTTTTGAGTCAGGGTCTCACTTTCTAGCCCTGGAGAGCTTGGAACTTGATAATGTAAAAAACCAGATTGTCCTCAGACTCACAGAGAACTCCCTTCTGCCTCCAGAGTGCTGAGTTAAAAGGTCCGTGTCTGCACGCTTGACTTCAGCAAGTTTTTTAATATAGAAAACGTGGAAAATATCATCCTTAGTGAGGTAACCCAATCACAAAAGAACACACATGGTATGCAGTCACTGATAAGGGGATATTGACCCAGAATCTTGGAATACCCAAGACACAATTCACATATCCATAGATTTCCAAGAAGATGGAAGGAGAGACCCCTGGTCCTGGAAAGACTGGATGTAGGGGCATACCAGGACAGAGAAGCGAGAGGGGGTTGAATGGGGAACAGGGGGAGGGAAGGGATGGGTGAGCACATGGCCTAGAACAGTTCAAAACAAGAAGAGGGAAAGAGGGTGGTGGAGAAAGAGGAGGAAAAGAAAGCAGGCATAACCGATTGCAACATCTCAAGCCCGGTGTACAGTAGTCAAGACTGCTACAGGGACGGAGAGAGAAAGATGCAGAGATCGGTGAACACAAGGACTCAGAAGTAGAGCTGTGCAAGCATGCTCAGCAGAGTTCTCATCACGGTCCAGATGGACCTCAGCGGAGCAACAGTATCCTTTCCAGTAGTTGGTTCCCAGGCAATTGGATCTCTGTTGGCAAGAAAGAAAGGAAGGGAGTGGGGAGGGGAAGGGGAAAAGGAAAAGAAAGGAGGGGGGGAAAGATCCCCTTGAAAGCCAACCTTTACCCAAGCATTAGCCTAAATGGGTAACTGACTAAAATGTAAACTAGAAATTTAAATATTTTAGAAAAAAGAGATAAGAGGAAAAAAAAAACCCTCAAAGTTTGGAACTAAGCAAAGTTTTCAGACTGGACATCATGCAAAGACGAAGGGACGCGGGTAGCTTTAACTTGACTTCAATATTACATCGCCGAGTGCCGTATCAGTGCAGATGTTTATTAGTTAAATACAAAACAAAACAGCTATGATAGTTTTTAGTATAAAAAAGCATGAGTCACAAATTAAAAAGAAAAAAAAAACCACGAAGACAGCATACTCAACCAAAATCTGAAATTTTTATGAATACATTTGTGGAAAAATAAGTTTGAGACAATATCTACTCATTCTTTCACTCAGTGCCCACAAACAGGCACAGAATAAATGTTTTAAATGAATATGTGAACATGTCCAAAGTAGCATTCACGATCTAACCTTCTGTATGCAATGCAAGCTGTTGTCCTAAGCAGATTAACAGTTGCTCGAGGCACAGTGTGAGATCCAGAACACTAGATTTTAGGGAAAAGTAAAAGCTAAGTAAAGCCAAATACGAACTTAGCCTTCTAGATAAATGATGTCTCCCTCTGGAAGAAGAGCACAGCCTTTTAAAACCATGGCATTTGGAGTCCAAGACATCCTGGTACCTATGTCAGGCTTCGATTCTATAAAGTAGTTCTGCGTCTTTCACTGGGATGAGTGTGTGACTGATCCAGATGCCACGTCTCTTTCCTGTATCCATGGCAGACATTACTGGTGAGACTCAACCTTGCACCCAGGATTGGCCTCAGTCTCAGCCTCCACACAGCCCAAGAGACAGCACTCACCAATGGATCAGAGTGGATGCTAGAGGATCCTTTAGACCCCCTAGACCTGAAAGGTGACCTTGAGTAAGCCATTTCACCTGCCGTTTGTGAATCTCACTCACCGGCTACCTGGGATGGATGGAGGGCAGCCTCCCGGGTGTGGGAGCTCAGTATGAGGAGGCTTCAACTGGGTCATCCTCCTTCAGGGGACTGGCTCCCAAACAGAGTATTTTTCCTAGTCCTCAATAGACACGTCACTTGCTCCCTCCCTGCTGGCCCTGGCAGAGAGAAAGGGAGAGACAGGGATGCAGAGTTGCCATGCCTTCCAGGTGTCCCTTAATGCAGTCCAACGAGGCCACCACAGGGCCTCTCTGCTTGCCTGCAGATATCCTTTTGAGCGTTCAATTAAAAGGGACATTTGCTGACGTCTGTACATGGTGTGCCTGGGCCTGGTGGTTTGAACATTTTGGCTTCCAGTATCTTATGTTTATAACATTTGGGAGAGAGTGTTTCATACTTGTTCAAATGCAGACATAGTGTTTATAAAGCCTGGGAAATTTTGCATTTAAATAAAGCCTCCTTACAATCACATTCCTCAGCAACTAAGATGATATTTCTGGCAAAACTTTTCTTGCAATGACCACAGTTATCTTGACATTTAAAAATGAAATTTGGAACAAAACGTGAATGGCAGCTGTCACAAATCCCCCACATAAAGGTTTTCAAAATAATACCAAGAAGAAGAGTTTAGTTTTTTTTAAATCCTTGAATCACATTCTAAGAAGGGTTAGGAATGAGAAAGCCTAATAAATATCCTAGATTTATTTGTCCACAAATAAGCATACTAATGCCTACTTGGATCTTTGTTGAAGAATGAGAGGGATAAGGTGATGCTCCGGTGATTTTGGATGAAGAGAAGTCCTATGGACCCCTTCTCAAAGCCCAGAGATAATCATCGCATTCCATTATAACTTTTATTTTACGATTATTTGCTCGTTTGTTTATTTCTGAGACAGGGTCTCATTTGGTAGCACCGGCTGTCCTCAAACTTGCTATGTAACTGGGATGGTCTCAAACTCACCTGCTTCTGCCTCCTAAGTGCCAGGATTAAAGGCATGTCTCACCACATAGACATCTTTCAAATAGGTAAATAAAAGAGAAAAACTGAAAATAGTTGTCACAAAGAATTAACCCCTTTCAAATATGAACAACCACTGAACACTGAGAAGAAGCATGTTTGAGAAGGTCATAATTTACAGACAACTTACAGGAAAAATCAATACAAACGGCCCACGCATACGTTCTTCTCTTGAACTCTCGCTTCCTCTCCTTTCTCCCCATCCCTCCCTCTGGGTGTGTAATGAGTCTCCGTTTCACTCACAATAAGAGGTGAAGCAAAGCGAAATTACATCGAAGCAGCACTTCTCACCTATCTGGTTGGCACAACCCCAAAAGTTTAAAATCACTCTGTTGGCAAGGCTGCAAAGACGCAGGCGCTGTCATACATTGCTGGTAGGGGTGCAAACGGCACAGCCCACACAGAGGGCGAGTTGGCATTCTTTAGCCACATTGAAAATGCATTTAACCTTTGACCCAGTAATTCCACTTCTGGGAATTGTTCGTACAGACCATATATATCTGTAGGCATAAATACTCAATTTCTCTCTTTTCTCTGTACATATGTATATGTACACAAATATATATATATATACATATATGCATGCAATGTATATTTGTATGGTTATATGTATATCTGTAAGTATACATGTATGTATTTCCTCTTTATATATGTATGTATTCATTTCCTCCATATGTATGTATGCATGCATGTATGTATGTGTATATGTATTTCCTCTGTATGTATGTATGTAAGTGTGTGTGTGTTTGTATGTATGTATTTCCTCCCTTGACCCTCACCCCTGGGAAACACCATTCTGCTCTCTGTTTTTATGAATCTGACAGATCTATATCCAGGTCTAAGAGAGATCAAGCAGGACTGTCCTCTTGTCTACTGCATAATGTCTGTTCATCATCTTTCTCAAGTGGTAGTATTTCCTATCTTAGAAGTGAACCTAAGTGTGGTGGCATACACCCTTAATCCCAGCACTCAGCAGTCAGACACAGACGGATCCGTATGAATTCAAGGCCAGCCAGACCAACACAGGCAGGCTGTCTTCTTTTGCACATATACCCACAAGTAGTATTCCTGGATTACAGGAATGTTTTTAATATTCCTATTTTTAATTTTTTGAAGACTTTTAATACCATTTTCCAAAAATAGCTTTAGCAATTTACACCCACACAAATAGTATCCAAGGAGTCTATTCTGCCCACATTGTATCTTTCTCATAATAGCCACCTGACAGGCACAGGTTAGCATTTTGTTGTGATTTTCATTCCCCGCTGATGTTCCTTCTGCTGTCCTGTCTGGGAAATGCTTTGTAGGTTCTTCACTTTAAAAAAAAAAAAAACAAACAAAAACCCTTTTGCTATTTTGTTGCCTGAGTTTCATTTTATACAGCAACCCCTCATCAGACACACGGCTTGTTGCTTTCTTCCATTCCTCAGGCTGTCTTCCCACTCTAGACCATTTGCCTTGTGATGCGGCACCTTTCAGTAGATGGAATTGCTCTAGTATCTTTGCTTGTCTCACTTGGACTTTTGAGTGTTAAGCTCCTCAAAACACTGCCTAGGTCAATGCCAAGCAACATTCCCCCCTATATTTTTCTCCCAGTAGCTTCATAGTGTCAGGTCTTATATTGCAACTTTAGCTCATTTTGAGGTAATTTTTTGTGTATGGTGTGGATTTCAGGTCTATTTTTGTTCTTCTGCATATAGCTATCCAGTTTCCTCGACAGCATCTATCAGAGACTGTCCTTTCTCTGTCTTGCATTCTGGCCACGTTGTCATGTAATGGCTAACTACAGGTGTGAGGGTTTACTTCTGAGTTCTCTGTTCCACCTCACTGGTCTTCACTCTCCAGCAAGGATCACAGCCGAACAATTCCCTTCACTATGGTAACAAGAACAAAACACACCGCTTGTAAAACAGTAATCGTCAGATTTGGCCTTTCCTCCCTCCGCACAGCTTCCTGTCTTGGACACACATTCTCCTAACTCTGTATGACCTGAAGTGACAAGAGTCCAGTGTGTGGTTGACTGCCTTCAATGTTGACTTGACTGGATTTAGTAGAAGCATGGAAACATGCCTCTGTTGTATCTGAGAAGATGTCTCCACAGAGCCTTAGCTGGGATGAAGAGAACCACCATGAATATCTGGGTGACACCATCCTAAGAGCCTGGGATGCTGCAGATACAGGTGACCACCTGCCTCAAGCTCCACCCACTGCACCCTCCCTTCCTTGAGGCACTAGTCTCAACACTAAAAAACTTCTAAGTCTACTGTTTTGTAGAGTATATCCTAGATCAAAATTTCAGGCTAGGGATGAGAGGAGTGGTGCTTAGAAAGATGGCTTAGTGGTTAAGAGCACTTACTACTCCTGCAGAAGAGAAAAGGTTGGGGCCCTAGCACCTACATAGCAGCTTACAGCCATCTATAACTCCAGTTCCAGGTGTGTGTGCGTGCAGACACACACACACACACACACACACACACATAGGCACAGCTAAACACTCACATACACAAACTGAAAACTAAGTCTTTCAAGACGGTTCACTCAGGGGACTCTCACTTCAAGAGCTCATCTGGAGGTTTCGGCAGAGGACACGGCTGTTACAGACCTTTGCCTGAACCCGTGTCCTCTTCTACTTAGGGAAGGTCGTCCTCTTTAACCAAAGGCACAGTTTCTGGAGCACCAAACAGAATGGTGAGGAAGGGGACAGCTGCAGAGCCAGCCAGATCAGCTGAGTTAACCCTGGCGATCAATGGGGTGACAGATGTCCCAGCAGCCAGCTGCCCTAACATCCAACAGGTCCGTGGAGTCGGAGGGAAGAGTGGAAAGTGTGGAGTCAGAATCGCCTCTTTCATAGGAGACTCGTAAGTGTGTTAAGGGAGGCCAGGTTTGAACAAACACGCATGAAGCAAAGCAGCTCCAACCCATCAGCGCCTCAGGCAGGGCTCTGCAATAATACTTTAAGTACTGAGTTCCTTAAGCATTCAGCCGGTCACACGATGGTGGCAGCAGGGGAGGGGAGCTTTAAAACGCACCCACGGACTGTCTCAAGATCAATCCCTCTGCTCCTGGCATCTCAAGGCTGAATCCAGTGTGCCAATCCTGCTGGGTCAGGTTCTCAACCAGCGGCTGAGCAGGCCTGCCTCTGCCACTCCAGCTTGCTGGTAGAATTCATTTCCTTGACATTGTAGAATGGAGCTCCTTATTTGGCTGCCACCTCCTCTGGGATAGTCCCCAGCCCTTGCCACAAGGTCCCCACCTCAGAGACAGAATCTTCGCATCGATTTTCTCTCCTGCTACCCATCAGGAAAGTCTGTACCTTTAAAAAATGGAGTATTTTTCTGAGAATTCCACAGAATGTATTTTGATAATATTTGTCTCCTCCTTTTCCTCCTCCACAGGTTCCCCTAGATCCATGCACCTCCTCATCCCTGCCAACTTGATGTCTTCTTTCTTTTTTATAACTTACCAAGCTCAATTTGTGCAACTCATCTACGGGAGTAGGGCCATCCATGGAACACGGTCTACCTACCAGAGGCTATACCCTTAAGAAAACTAGCCCTCCCTTCCCCAGAAGCCGGATAGGGAGGGACCAAGAAGTCAGAAAAGACAGTATGGAATGCAGACACGAGACTATTTACTAGAAAATTATGAGTGGGTCTGATTGAGCACGCATGGATGTTCTAAGATATAAACCAAGTGCTACGAGAGCACAGAAACCACTATGTGAGAGTAAAATAAAATACGGGTACTTAAGTGCGGAGCACATCATCCTTCCATCATCCTTCGGCAGACGGGAGGAGCTGGCTACAGGGATAGAAGGATGAGCTGGGTTTCACAGTGTGTGGTTCTTTGGCTGATATCTTTGGCTCGTTAGTCATAGATTTAAAAGTGTAAAAAAATAATAATACCTGGATGGACAGTACCAAGATAGAGTGTAGGAGAGAGAAGAAGAAGAAGAAGAAGAAGAAAAAGAAGAAGAAGAAGGAGGAGGAGGAGGAGGAGGAGGAGGAGGAGAGGAGAGAGAGAGAGAGAGAGAGAGAGAGAGAGAGAGAGAGAGAGAGAGAGAGAGAGAGGAGGGAGTCGTGGTTTTCTTTATTTTATATTGTCAGTCCAAGTATGCATAATAAATACAAATAGTTTAATAGTATAATCTTATTAAAGAAAGAAAATCTATACTGCATTTTATTAATTACTCTAGTTTTACTCGTGTTAGGGATTAAACTTGGTCTTGGGCATGCTAGTCAAGCTTTTTGCTAATAAGCTACACTTCAGCCCTCAAAACGACTCTACTCCCTCACACTGATGCCTGGATTGTAACCATGCTGTCCCACAGGCAGCTGGGCATCTACACCAATATGCAAACTAATTTTCCTCCTTGTCATTCGTTATCCAGTTAAGCCAGCTCACACGCATGCATTTTTTTTGAGATAGTTAATAACTGTATGCTTATTTTTCCTCTACTCCAAATAATAACACTGTTAGAAGAGAGACGTATAACTCATATTACGTCATCTCTAGTACGTACAGAATAGCCCAGGCACTAACAAAGCAAAGGAAGGTCTCCTGGTCTCATCTTTGCAAGGACTAGAAGATACCAGCAGATCACCAAAAGCAAATTTCCAATCACAGGCCATAGGCACATTTCCAAAATCTTGTGAAGTTGACCAGAGGTGCGTTTTTTTCCCTATAACTTCCTGGGGGAGAAAAATCTTATTTGAAATCAGCTGTACAGAGGTGGGCAGGGAATGAGAAAGGTTATCCTGTATGATGGTGATTCATTTACAAACTAAATACTTCTGCAAGATAGTGACCTTATCCTATGGGGGCTGCCACTCCTCTGAAGTGTCTTTGAGTCACTTGTGGGTGAACCTGCACTTCAAAGACAAAGATCAATGACATCGTGTTTCTGGGTGCACAGCTTCCTGCCCAGGGTGCTTACCTTCAAGGCGTAGACTCTAGCGGAAGCCTGCTTCTCCTGGAAAGGGGAGCCTGGGTTTCCCTGTAACTTTAACAGGCGTAAGCAGATGATTTTCTAGTGGGCTTCTAAAGACTCACTCCATTTTGCTTCTTCAGACAGTCATAGTTCCCAGCACTGAGAGTTACACAAGCAAAGCTGCCTATCTAGAAGCTGGTGATCTTGATGGCATATTTCTTTCTAAAGTCCTGTTTTCCTCAGATCTCTTGAGTTTTCCCCACAGCACTCAGGGCTGATCTTATAGCCAATATTACAGTTTCCCTTTTCTAGTCAATAACTGTGGCTGCAAGTTTTACCTGATAGTGTCAGCCAGAAATATGAATGTATATAAATGAGTGAGTGAATGAATGAATGAGTGAATGGATGGATTAATGCTGCCTGTTACCCATTTACTATATAGCTCCAAGCTTCATCCACACACATCCATTCAATCTGTCACTAGTAACTGTCTTGATCAATTTACTGTCATTGTCTCTGTTCCCAGTTCAGTTATGAGATCTTGAGAGAGAGAGAAACTGAAGGAGAAGGAGGGACTCTACACTGGGAGACAGAGACAGGCAGATCCCTGGGATTTACTCACCAGCCAGCCTTGATCCAGACTAGTGAGAGACTGTGTCTCAATATAAACAAGGTCTGGCCCCTGAGGTTGACCTCTGTCCTTTAATTGGTCTAACTATAACACACACACAGACACACACATATGCAGATACAGACATACACACAGACACAGACACACAGATATACAGATACAGACACACACACACAGCCACACATACACAGACAGATACACACACACAGACCACACAGACACCGGCACACACATACAGACATACAGATACAGACACAGACACACACACATATATACAGACATACAAACACAAAAACATACACAGGCTCACACAGACACACATACACAACACATACACACAGACACATATACACAGACACACACACACACACACACACACACATACACACAGACACACAGAGAGCAAGTTCCTACTCATGAAGATTGGGACTCTCCCATATCAGATGTGCAGAAACCTTTGGTAATTTCATTAGTACCTCCAAACACTGGTTTTTGTTGGCTTCTTTGGCATTTATACAAATTGTCATGTGTGCAGTGGAATACTATTTTTTCTTCTTTTCTAACTTTTTATTTCTCCGCTGGTGTGTTTGCATTACACAGAGCTGGGTGCCTAGCTGCATGCGGGCTACTGAGAAGCCTTCATCCTATTGGGTGGCACAGGGGAAAGTTTGTTCCTGAAGGTGGGTAAGACCAGTGAGTGGGTCTTCTCAGTGTGGAAATAGTTCTCTCCCCTCTCAGCAGAACCTTTGGAACCTATAATCCAGGAGGCACCGTATCTAAGAAGCTATTATTGTCTATTAACAAGGCTAAATTTGACCTAGAAAACAGAGTTTGTGTGCCCAACACAATTCTTGTCTGTGTGGCCCATAGAAGCCCAAAGTCTGAACTTTGATTTCTTCTGACAAAAGCCCTCTCCTTGACGACCAGCTCTCGTAGTACCAGAAGGCGCCGTGCAAACTGCCAAGGGAGTCAAGCAGCGTACCCAGCTGTGATGCCTACAGCCCACAACCATGGCCAGCACGCCGAGCTATCCCTAAGGGTGCAGCAGTGGCCCTCCAGCTCGGTGGTAACCACAGCTCCCTAATTGGACTTAAGGCTTGCTCAGTAGGAGGGAAGCCCTGCCAGGTAAACCTGGCCAGTTAGCCCCGTGAGATGCTACAGGAGAGCTACTGCTGCCACCTGGCCAAATTAGCACAATCACTAACCGCATTCTAAATAGTCATCCTGATACCACAGGTAACTGTAGCTCTCACCCCTCACTAAAAAATACTTCCTTTTCCAGCAGATGGGGGCCATTAAAGAAATTATCAAAATACACTGTTCAACCGACTGCATAGCGTCAAACCCCAATCGACACACCTACAACATGATCCTTAAGACTCAGGACACATAATGGAAGAGTGGGCCGGGGGTGAGTTTTGAGAGCCAGAAGACCAGGGCATCTGCTGTAGCATAGTGTTTCCTATATATGACAGGATAAAGCACCCAGGAAACCTCTATATCAGGATGCTTAAACAAGGCCTTCACAGTAAGACTGCCAGCTGGTGTGCCAAGATGGAGTGGAAAACTATCATGGCACCACAGCCCTAGATGAAGAGCAATAGGAAACTAATGATTACTGGGAGAGGGAGAGGGAGAGGGAGAGGGAGAGGGAGAGGGGGAGGGGGAGGGGGAAGAAGAGGGAGGGAGAGGGGGAGGGGAGGGGGAGGGGGAAGAAGAGGGAGGGAGAGGGGGAGGGGGAGGGAAAGGGGGAGGGGGAGGGAGAGGGAGAGGGAGAGGGAGAGATGGAGAGATGGAGAGAGGGAGAGAGAACATCTTCTCCAGGGATGAGCCTCTTAATTGGTTTAGTGGTCAACCCTAAAAACATACACATACAAGCAACACTAAATGGATTCACACACACACACACACACACACACACACACACACACACACACACACTTAACAATAATTAAAGAAAATGGGCCATGAATTTCAGAGGGAACAAAGTTGGAGGTATGTCAAGAGTTGGAGGGAGGAGAGAGAAGGGGGACCTAATGTCCATGAAGTAGTTTTAAATGAAATTTTCAAAATAATAAATGAAATGCACGTATAATTTAAAAAGGCAAGTTTGAAAAATGGAGGACAGATCCTTCCCCATAGGTTGGCATCCCTACCTAAGTGTGATCAAAGCTCTTGCACCAGGTGGCCATATTGACTTTGAAGCTAGAGTTTACTTGAGGTTGAAACTCAGAAGTAAAGAAGAAAGCTAGAGTCACCACAACTGAGGCAGGGGCTGGGGGAGGAAACGAAGGGAGAGTTGGAGAGAGAGCTCAGCTATCAGAGCAGAGAGAGTTCTGACTGCTTTTTCAGAGGACCATTGTTTGACTCCCAGCACTCACACAACAGCTCACAGCTAGCTGTCTGTAACTCTAGTTCCAGAGGCTCTGACATGCTCTTCAGCCTCTATAAATACTAGTCTCACATGTGGTGCACATAGATACATGTAGGCAAACTGTCACACACATAAAAAACAAATCAATCATAATTCAAAAAAAGAAACAAAGGGAACCTACCGGACAGGGACCATCAAGTTCCTTTGGTTGGGGCTGATGGGGAATTACATCAGCAGTCCCAACTCACCTTCTTTCCCTGGAGGGAAGGACAAGAAAAAGCTTCAGACACAGCCCTGCAGGGTGTATCAGAAGGGCACCGACCAGGACAGAGCTTCAAAAGCTCTGCTTCTCCACCTACTGTCCTCATGGTAACTTTCAGCACCTGGCACATGACATTTAACTTTACCTCCTCCAAAAGGGCACCCAGAGGCCAGGACCTCCCAGTTCCCAAGCTGTTCTCAGGACTTGAACTCATCTGAGAACACATGGTAAGCCACACACATTTTACTCAACTCCACCCACACAAGGAAACCCAGCTGATCTTGGCTGGAGGCCACAGCATCTTACTTGAACATCACTGTGAAGGTACTCATGCCCAGAACTTCCCACAAATGAGAGCCCAGTAAAAATGTGTACTGAGCGTGTGTCGGGCCCTGGCTTTTAGCTGGTTATAGATGTGCCCATTCCATCCATATAAAAAATGCCACGATGGGGCTCGAGAGATGGCTCAATGGTTAAGAGCACTGGCTGCTTTTGCAGAGGACTGGGGCTTAGGACTTGAACTCACCAACAGCCATACAGTGGCTCACAACCATCTGGAACTCCACTTTCAGGAGTTTCATGCACACTCCTGACATACAGACATACATGCAGGCAAAATAATCACACACATAAAGTAAAAATAGTAAAAAAATAAAATCGAAAAAAGAAAAAACACCTTATAAGGTAGAGACATGGGAAAATAGATGTAGCTTGCTTTAGATTACAGTGCTGTGGCCCAGAGAGAACAGGAAACCTGACTCCTAAGCCATGTTCTTAAGTGTATTCCTCAAGCTTTACTTGAAAATGTATGTGTGTGTGTGTGTGTGTGTGTGTGTGTGTGTGTGTGAGTGTGCGTGTTTATGTGTATGTGTATATGTGTATATGTGTGTGTGTATGTATGAGTGTGCGTGTTTATGTGTATGTGTGTATGTGTATGTTTGTATGTGTATATGTGTGTGTGTATGTATGAGTGTGCGTGTTTATGGGTATGTGTGTATGTGTATGTTTGTATGTGCATGTGTGGGTATGTATGTGTGTATATGTATGTGAGTATGTGTGGGTATATATGTGTGGATTTGTATGTATATGTGTGTGTATATATTGTGTGTTTATATGTATGTGTACATGTATATGTGTGAGTGTATGTATGTGTGTGTGTGTGTGAGTGTGCGTGTTTATGTGTATGTGTGGATGTGTGGATGTGTATGTTTGTATGTGCATGTGCGGGTATGTATGTGTGTATATGTATATGAGTATGTGTGGGTGTATATGTGTGGATTTGTATGTATATGTGTGTGTATATGTGTGTATATATTGTGTGTTTATATGTATGTATGTGTACATGTATATGTGTGAGTGTATGTATGTGTGTGTGTGTTAGTGTGCGTGTTTATGTGTATGTGTATATGTGTATATGTGTGTGTGTGTATGAGTGTGCGTGTTTATGTGTATGTGTGTATGTGTATATTTGTATGTGCATGTGTGGGTATGTATGTGTGTATATGTATGTGAGCATGTGTGGGTGTATATGTGTGGATTTGTATGTATATGTGTGTGTATATGTGTGTATATATTGTGTGTTTATATGTATGTGTGCATGTATATGTGCGAGTGTGTGCGAGTGTGTGTGTGTGTGTGTGTGTGTGTGTGTGTATGTGTGTATCCAATATGTATATAAATGAGCTCCTGGCGCACAGGTGCTGGAGGTGCGACACAGGCAACAGGAAGGCAAAGGAGAAGAGAGACATCCTGAGAGCCCGGGACAGCTCTTAATGGCCTCACCTTTCTTGCAGAGTCTACAGAGGCCCTTTTAGAACCTCGGCAGCAGCAGGCTGCTGGCAGGGCGTGTAGCAAATTCTCACTCTGTCCCAGTGACAATTTGAGGGGACCAATTCAATAAAACATCATTTGCCAATTACTGAGTTTCTTAGGAATCTCTTCGGGAAAGGTGTGAATTGCAGTAAGAAGTCCTAACCTCGCGTCCCCAAAGGTCCCTCTCCAGCTTAGTTCCGAGGAGCTGCAGAGAGCAGCAGCCAAGGGGGATGGGAAAGAGGGGAGGAAAGGAGAGCGCAAACACAGGACAGCTCCTCCGGCCGGCTCGGACAGGTCCATCACATGGTCATTTACATGTGTATGTATGTAATTTATACATATGAACAACCATGTGATGTGTAGACATGAGCAAACCTCTTGCTTTAACTCCCCCCTTCTAGATCCCTAGTCCTTCACAGGTAACACGGGAAGGCCTCTTGTTAAGACACAGCTCTCCTTCAAGTATTAACTCATCCTGGTTCTTACAGGGATTTAAGATATCTGTCCAAATGTCCACGTA
The DNA here is from genome assembly GCA_036184795.1 of Tokudaia tokunoshimensis. NCBI lineage: Eukaryota > Metazoa > Chordata > Mammalia > Rodentia > Muridae > Tokudaia > Tokudaia tokunoshimensis. Next base: position 118,809,597 of record BTHU01000008.1, on the reverse strand, counting down.
CATTTAGAAGGTTTTTTTTAAAATACATTTATATGATCTCTCTCTTGCTCTTCCAAACAAAACAAAACAAAACAATCAGCCTCCCCCAAAAACCCTACTTCTAATATCAGCAAAGTCCATATGTGTGGAAATATAATGAAAATAGGTTTTTTTAACATTGTATTTCAGCTAACACAGCCTAGTAAATGTTATTGCTTGACGTGCTTAGCTCCCATCCAGTGATATCTTATTTGGCGAAACAGAAGGCTGAAGCCCAGTGTCACACTGTCCCCACCCTGAGGCTCCCTTATTTCTCAACTTTACTGCATATCTTATAAGATTAAACCAACTGATTACAATAATGCACTTTTCAGCATGAAAGGTGTTCGGAAGGCCTTCTACCAAGTCAGTGCATGATTTTGGATGAGTCTTCTTGACTCTTTTTTAAAGAGATACAAGACAAAAGTCATTTAAAAAAAATTGTGTGGCCCTCCGGGCCAACTATGAGTACCAATAAAGGCCTATTTAGATTTCACTATCCAGTATTAGAGATTACTTCACATCCATTAAAGCCGGCTCATCAGTGCATTGATCAGTAGACCCTCTCACTGATTAGAATGAGCACGAAGGAAGCAAGCATGGAGGGACTGGGAAGACACAACAGTCAGCAAGGTGCTCTCCCCACAAGGACTGGAGTTTGAGTCTAGGAGCCAAGGTTGAAGAGAAGGCTGAGTGCTGTGACTTGTACCCATAATCCGAAGCTGGGAGGTGAAGCAGGCAAATAGGTCTGGCGCTTTCTGCCCAGCCAGTCTGGGTGAAATGGGGAGCTGTGGTTCAGGGAGAGACTCTGCCTCAAAAACTAAGGTGGGGAACAACTGAGGAAGGTGTCCAGTGTTGACCTCTAGCCTCCACACACATATATGCATACATATACATATACACACATACATACATATACACACATACACACACAGAAATACACAGAGACATGGATACACACACATACATACACACATATACATACATACATACATACACACATACACACAGACACACATACATGCATACACACAGACACACATATATACACATGCACACATACATACACATATACATGCACACATACACACATACATACATACACATATACATGCACATGCATACACATGCATATATACACAGACACAGATACACACAGATGTACACACATACATATATATACACATAAAGACACCCCACATATACATACATACACACACATGTATATACATGTACACACATACACAGACATACACACATACACAGATATAGACATATGCACGCATACATACATACATACATACATACATACATACACACACATACAGACCCACAATTGGGGATAGCCAGGGTTTGCAGTGAGGTGGGGAAGCAGCTTCTGCCCACAACAGTCAGTGGCTGAATTCTCCGAGGACCCTGGACAGGGATGCTTCAGGAATTCATAAGAGGATTGGAGGGTTAGATTAGCTTAACTTGCTATAAGTCATCAAGCTGCTATTAGTGGGAAGTTTTTTGTTTTGTTTTGTTTTGTTTTTTTTAAAGATTTTCTGCAACATGATCACTCAGAGAAAGAAAGGTATGCAGGTGATGAACTCTGTCAACAAGTCTTGTCGTCATAAGGTAAAACCATCCTGCCAGGTGTGGTGTCCTAGGCTATAATTCCAACACTCGGGCAGGGCGGGGTGTGTGTGTGAGGATTAGGAGCTCCAGAGGTGGCCCGCCTAGGCCTGTGAGACAGCTAGAGGAGGACCCCAGACCTGGCTTCGATGCACATGGTTACATTCCCTACATCTGCCTTACTGCTCTCTTTATATGAAATGGCATTGTTTATATAAAACACATTATAGACTATTTAGGATCATCCTGACATGTAACATTATAATTGTCACAATAGCAGTAACAGTGATAATAATAACGATGGTAATAAATACACTGATATAATCCTATAGGAAGCACAGAAAAAACACATATAAAACAGAGTAAACTCTGGTCACTGCTGCCTGGATGCTTTCGTTATACCTCGAAACAGTTAAAAATACTTTAAATCTAAGATTGGTCCATTCAGCCTCCGAATACATGGTCAGCTTGCTTCCTTTACAGAAATGCAACAAGATGGGCCTGTGCTCGCCCACAGCTGTGCCTGTCTGAAATACTCACAGTCACTGGTCATCGCAGAGAGCCCACTGAGGAGGAGTCAGAGAAAGTGCTTTTAGCAGCTGTGTCCCAAGCCCAGGCCACAGGCCCCAGCGTAGCTTGTCAACCCTGAAGTGGGAAGCAGGGACGCAGGATTTGGGCCACACCATCTTCCGCATGCCTTTTACTGTCACAGCTGCTATTGTTTCTGAGGGTGACAGCTGAACAGCCTTCCGTCACTAGGGAGGCAAGGGCTCCACAACGCAGAAATGAAAGATTTCTCAAAGGGGGTGAGGCTTTCTCCTCTTGTGAGATCCTGAGCACCAGTTTCAAAAGTCAGGTCTCCCAAAGAAAAACTCCAAGGGGAGGGATGGCTCAATGGTTAAGAACGTATACTGCTCTTGCAGAGGATCTACATATAGTTCCTAGCACCCACACAGGTGACCTGCAATCACCAGTACCAACCCTTAAGGGATGTGACTTTCCTTATGGCCCTCAAGAGCACCTGTACTCACATGGATATATGTACACACACACACACACACACACACACACACACACACACAAATAAAATCAATCCAAAGTCAATTTCGTGACAAAATGTCCCAAGACATTCTGTTTACACTATCACTCCATGCGCTGAATGGAACCCTCCACTTCTGTTCAAGAATAATCATTATCTCGTGAGCAGTGTTAATAAGCGAGACGTAGACAAGACATTTTCCCTTGTGAGAAGAAAAGGCCAGATGACCTGGGTTCTCTCTGTAGTGATACTCCCCCACCACACACACCCCCCAAGCATACTGTGTCTAGAGGAGTTTGACAGCGTAGGCATACTGCCTTTCAGATGTTGAGCAGAACTGGCCGTCAAGTTCAAGATCAAGTTCATGTTCACATCTTAGAAAGTGGGATCTGTAATTTGGGCTTTAGAATCAGGTAATGTGATGTTTTAGTGTAAAATGCTTTATTGATTTTACTTATGCATATGTATCTGAGTGTGTGCACATGTGTGTGGTTGCCTGGGAAGCCAGAAGAGGGGATTAGATGTTCTGGAGCTGGAGCTATGGGAAGTTGTGGACTATCCGATATGGATGCTGGGAACTGATCCTGGGTGCTCTCCAAAAGCAGCAAGATATTAGCCACTGAGCCACCTCTCCAGCCCCAGGGTAATGGGATTCTTACAGTTAACATTGTTTACCATCTAATGAGTATTTAGTGCTATCTTAATAGGGATTTAATGTGTTTTTCTAATTAACTTTATTTGTGTAATATTATATCCATTTGCTAGGGTTTATTGTTGTAGTCTTACATTTTTTTGAGACAAAGTTTTATGAAGTTCCATTGGACTCATCTCTTCCCATAGCTAAGGACTGCCCAAGTTCCTGATCTCCTTGCTGCCACGTTAGACAGATGTCCTCACGGGTGTGAGTCACCACTGCCACATCCCAAGGGATGGGTTTACAGGTGCACATCAGACATCTGATTTATATTTGCCTTATTAATCAGTCATCCCTCCCTCAAAAATTTGCATATGAATATTTATAAGGTATATATTCAGTATTATAAAAATGTTAAAACATGGCAAACATCTTTTAACTAACCTGTGGATGAGTAAACAAATCATAGCTTATTCATACAGGAGAACACTACCCAGTGTTAAAGATAATGAACCAGGGTTAGTGAGATTGCTCCACAGGCAAAGGCACCTGCTACTAAACCTGACGACCGGAGTTAAATCCACATATGCAAAGTTGTTCTTTGACCTCCACAAGTGTGTTGTGGCAATCCCCTGACAACCCATACACAAAAGAAATAAATAGTAAGTAGGAAAATTTTAAATGAGTCATTGACACATTGACAACATTTAAAAGTAATCCATATAATCATATATACATATGCATAGAAATCCATTGCAATTAAGTGGATATATTCAAAGTAATTACACTAAATGAAAGAATTAAGACCCAAAAAAGTTCCCCATGAGACCATTGTGAAAGGGACAAAGGTATAGAAAAATTAAACCAGTGATTTCTAGGGCTGGGAGTTTGAAGAACCATTGATATGAGGAGTGAGAAACATTTTTGAGTAATATCTTCTCTATATTGATAGTGGCTATAAGAATTTTACTGTCAAAATGATAAAAAATATATTTAAAAGTGGATTTTACTATAAGTAAGAAAGAAACCTCAAGAGGCCTGATTTTACTTAAATGAAGTATGTATGCTAGGTCACTTTCTCAGTCCTGTTAGAACCCCACACGACCGTGTTAACCAATGGGCTAGATGTTTCCATGGGTCCACGTGGCATCATGTGTCATCGTCCTGCTCCCTTTCCTGTGATGGTGTCACTGACAGATCATAACTGCATGGATGACCATGCAAGCTGTGACTAACAGGGAAAGAACAAGGAGCCAGGTTTGCATCTACTCTTGGAGGATGGCTGTCAGGGGTAAACAGCTGGATAAGGTCATGGCATCAAAGTTTTCATGAGTTGACCCTCTGAGCCCCACTTTATGAATTTGCAGAGTGGCAAGTTAGTGGGAGCTGATTCCACTGGGCATACCCCAGTTTAAGGAAAAAACCACTTAGTTCATGTTGATGGAACGTTTTTGTCACAGTTGGTTTCTTTATCTACAGAAAATCCCTTTTGGCAAGAGCTCAAAGTTCATATTAGGTCAGAATGTTGAGAGTTACTCTCTCTGGAGAATTTCAGATTTGGAGTGTCTTTATGATATCATAAACACTCCTCAAGTTTCTCAAGAACCTTTCTAAGTTCCAAGGATGATACATTTCTTTATCTTATTAATTTCCAAAACACCTGCTTCAGTCTAAGAAAGTGACAAATGGACAGAAGCATGCGCCATGCGAGGAAGATACGGCAGGAGGGCTGGGGGGTTGTTGTGTTAAAGTCCACCCACTCGCTGACAGACATCTCAGCTGATTGCACAGTGCGACTACAGAGAACAGTATTGCAAAGAAGATGCGTGCACCCTTCAGGTATATACCTAGAAGTGGCATGGCTTGGTCATATGGTAGTTCTAATTTTTGACTTAAAAAGAAAACCCAACAGAATTTTACTCAGCCATACAGTAGAAAATATATGCAACTGGAGATCATCAAATTAAATGAAATAAATCATATACAGAAAGATAAATACCCTATTTTTCTCTCATTGGTGATTCATAGAATTCTTCATAGAGATAGAAAGCATATATATGTATATATGTATATATATGTGTGTATATGTGCATATGTACGTATATATGTGTATATGTATATATGTACACATATGTGTATATATGTGTATATGTAATATGTATATGTATATATGATGTATATATGTATGTGTATATGTGTACATAATGTATGTATGATGTATGTATGATGTATATATGTATATACATATATATGTATAAAACACATATGTCACATACCATATGTACACATGCATACATTTGTGAATGAAAGAAGAAGGTGGACAGGGGCAGGGACAGAGGACACTAGGGGGAGGGGGAATGGGAGAGTAACTAAGAGCAGTGGTGTGACTTTTCTCGTGCATGAAATACTTGAGAGAGAGTGCTTTTGACATGCCACTATATACAATGAATATGCACTAATAAAATATAAAAGCCACTTACAGGAAATGCCCACAGGAGGACGGAAGGGCAAAGGAGGCTTCACTGTGCTTCCAAAGCTCTAGGAAGGCGCAGCCTCCTGCCTCTGGGAGGGCTGTGAGAAGACAGCTTTTTACCTGAAGCCATGCGGTTTCAAACATCCTCATTAACGTTATCTTCTGAGAGGACCTTGGCCATCACATTTATATCAAATCCCAGGAAGATGTCTTTGGGTTTTGAGAGGTGTCTGAGTCAGTTACGAGTCACCGGGCTCTGTGCTTGAGGACGAGCTTCCTGGGTGTTGAAAGGTGTCCAAGTCACTTAGGAGACGTGGGAGGATGGCATCCTGTCAGCACGTGGGCTGTGGAGCATCAGAACGGCTCAAAGTTCATGTTGGCTGTTTGCATTAATCACCATAATTTGACTAACAAGCCCGAAGTGACAGCTTACCATCCGCCTGGCATGAGGGCCACACACCAGACAAAGGAAAACAAACAGGGAGGTCCTTGAGTCAGAAATTCCCTGTTTGCTACACTGTAGCTGAGAACTTTCAGAATGTCGTTAAAAGCATCAAGAACAGGACTAAACAGAGGCAGTGAGTGGGAAGCCCGGGAAGAGAGAGCTGATCCCAGATCCCATCCATATGTGTGCTTCTTGCTACAGATCTTAGTGGCTGTACCTCTGACTTTTGGCTGTGACTCTGTGGCCTGTAACCACACCATAGACCCAGATTATCCAGGATCTTTTGACAGGTAATATTCTTCAAGAACCCAAGCAGACAATTTGTGATTTCAAATATTCAGATTTTGTCATTTTCTTTCCTTCTTTCTTTCTTTCTTTCTTTCTTTCTTTCTTTCTTTCTTTCTTTCTTTCTTTCTTTCTTTCTTTCTCTTTCTTCCTTCCTTCCTTCCTTCCTCCCTTTCTTCCTTCCTTCCTTCCTTCCTTTTAAAATGTAATTATTTTATCTTAAGACCTGGATAAAAAAGAAAAAATTCAGAATCTCATAAAAACAAACAATAAATAAATATTATTTGCAAGGAAACTGAAGGTAAAAGCTACATTCTTCTCCCTGCTCATCCCTCTCTCACTTCTAAAGACAAAGAAGCATGACTTTTTCGAGAATTGGTCATTTGATTGTTATTAAAAGCTTTAGTCAGAGGCTGGGGATGCAGTTCAATCCCTGGAGTGCTTGCCTAGTATGTAGGGGGCCCTGGGTTCCATGTTCAGTAATCCATAAACTGAGCAAGAAGACGCTTGCCTCTAACTCCAGCACTCAGGAGGCTGAGGCAGGAGGATTAGAATTTCAAAGGCTATCGGATACATAGTGAGTTTGAGACCAGCCTAGGCTACATGAGACTCTCATTTCAACAAATAAAGAAGCAAACGAACAAACGAAAATAATAACAAAAACCTCAAACCAACCAATCGAATGGCTCAGTTCCTAATAGCACACTTAACTTTTCATAGTTTTTCAACTCCAACAAAATCAGGAAGTACATTTATTTCCTAGCCAAGTCTGATGTGCAAGGCCTGCTTTCTGCTGTGTCTTAAAACTCTGTGACCTAAATCTGTGTTTTAGATAATAGCCCCAGACCATAACAAAATGTCCTGGATATTTAGTAAGCTAGCAACATACCCATGCTTCTCTCTCAAGCCATAGCTGGTTCTCTCGGACATAAAATAGAGCCTGGTTTTACAAAGTTCTGTTTGCGGGGTGGGGATGATGGCTCAGTGATTAAAGTGCACTTGCTGACCTTCTAGAGGACCTGAGTTCTTGAGTTTGTTCTCACAAGCCATACTGAAAGGCCCATAATGCTCAGGCATCCAATGCCTTCTCTGACCTCTGTGACCAACAGTGCGCATGTGTTCATGCACATACACACTGACACACAAACAAAAGTACTTTTAAAAGAAAAGCTATATTCATAACTATAAGCCTTCCTGATAATATCCTAACTTCTGATCTCTGAAACCAAGCTACACAGTGCTACTTCCTTCATTCCATTGTTAACTGGAAGAGTCCAGTTTTCTTTGGAAGTAGCCATCAATTTGATTTGGACCAATACTTACTTTGATTAAGTCAGATGAGTCAGTACATATTTTATAAGAGGTAGTCTTTCCCTCCCCAGTGGATTTGGAGGAGAACAGGGACAACTCAGGGTGGGAGGAGGTTCAATCTGATTTCACCGTCAGGGTTTCAGCCTTGTTGTTAAATTCAGCCCCAAGTGCCCAGAGCTGAGCCTCAGAGGAGGGTGGGAATGAATCCTACTGAGTTTTGAAATCTGCCCGATAGCTTTAGTAGGTAGCGCTCATGGCGGCAAATCTGGGAAACGACTGCGTGTATTGAAACATCATCCCTCCCATCACTCCCAAGCACAACCTCACTAAGGTCAGGAATGAGACAAGGATGTCCTTCCTCCACTCTCTCCATCTAGTGCTTGAAATCTTAGTCAAGGCAATATAGCAAGAGAAATGAATACAGGGGAAACAAGTAGGAAACAGAGATGTAAAATCATCCCTGTTTGTGGAGGATATGATCTTTTCCTTGAGAAACCCTGAATGCTCCTCCAGGAAACTATTAGAGGAGCTGAGTAACAGGATACAAAATAAACATTCAAAAGTCACTAGCTTTTTAATCTATTGATAATGGATATTCTGAGAAATAAATCAGGGAAAAGCAATGAACTTTACCATAGCCTCTAAGATAAAATGAAACAAACAAACAAACAAACAACACACACACACACACACACACACATGAAACAGAAAATAACCCTAACAGAGGAGGCAAGAGGCCGCTACACTAAAAAGTCTTTATGAAATAAGACACTAGAATATGGAAAGACCTTCTCCATGCTCATGGATTGGAAGAATTAATACTGTGAAACGGTCATATTATCCAAAAGTGTTCCACAGATTCAACACAATTCCTAACCAAAATTCCAACGACATTCCTCAAAGTACCAGAAAAACACTTTTAAAACTTATACATAAAGGACCAAAATTTGCCAAACATAGTTCTAAGCTGGGTGTTAAAGAGCCCATAATGTTTGACCTCAAATTATATGACAGGGCCACAGTCACAAAAGCAGTATGGCATTCGCAGAAAAATAGACATCTAGACCAGCAGAATAAAGTGCAGGGCCCCAGATCAACATAGCTACAATTTAATTTTAGTCAAGAGTGCCGAAAAGAGACACTTTGAAAAAAACAACCTCTTCCACAAACGGTACCAGGAAGCCGGCTATCTACCCACTGGAGGTTGACATTACGTTCACGTCTCTCAGGCCTCACAAAAATCACCTCAATCTGAAGAGAAAGCCTGTACACAGCTGGGATGTTGGAAATGCTAGATAAGCACATGAGGGGACATAAGAGCGTAAGAGCACAGGCACAGGAACGGCTAAGCAGTGTGTGAGGACGACCGTAACAGCATCACATTTAGAAGCCTCTGTGTGGTCAAAGATGCAGTTACCAGAGTGAAGGAGCAGCCTACAAAATGGAAGAAAAATTTGGCCATTAATCGCCAAATTAATGGATAAATGATCCAATCAATAAATAAGTATACAGTTTTTTTTTAAAAAAAATAGACAAGATACCAATGGATGCATGTGTTAGGGGACTCTAGAGGAACAGAACTGGTAGAATACACACACACACACACACACACACACACACACACACACACACACACACAGTATTTATTAGAGTGGTTTACATGCTGTGGTCCAGCTATTCCAACACCAGCTGTCTACTGATGGGAAACCAAGAATCCAGTAGCTGTTCACTCTACAAGGCTGAATGTCTTGGCTGGTCTTCAGTGTGTTAGAATCCTGAAGAATCAGGCTCTAACACCAATAGGGAACTGACTTATCAACAAGAGTGTGGGCGAACAGGCAAAGACCAAAACTTCCTTCTTCCTGGTCCTTTCTTTTGGCTGCCCGGAGAAGATGTGGCCCAGATTTAGGTGGGTCTTCCTGCCTCAAGAGATCCAATTTATTAAAAGTCCCTCATGGTTGTGCCTCGTGAATTAATTTTTAGTTAATTCAAGACATAGTCAAGTTGGCAACCAAGAATAGCCTCAAGAGATCCAATTTATTAAAAGTCCCTCACGGTTGTGCCTTGTGAATTAATTTTTAGTTAATTCAAGACATAGTCAAGTTGGCAACCAAGAATAGCCACTATGATGCATAAGTGATGAGCATTTTTAGCCATAAAGGAAATGCAAATCAAAGCTACACAGAGATTCCATCCCGCCCCAGCCAAAATGGCTGCTATTTGGAAAACTGCACATGTTAACAAGGACACAGGGAAAGGCATGCTTAATTACCACTGGAGAAAGTGCCCAGTCTCCATCAGTATGGTGGTTTCTAAAAACTAAACAACTAAAGTAAAAGAGAAGCTATGTACAGCTGAGGTACGCCACTCCCAGAGATACGCCTGCTGGAAACAAAGTCAGCCCATGGCAAAGATGCCCACACACCTGTGTCTACTGCAACCCTGTCCACTGCAGACAAGCTGTGTGAATCCGCCTGGGTGTTTAGCTCAGACACAGTCACTCAACAAATGTCTATGAAATGACAGAATTGTTGATCCTAAGGTCTTCTGAGGTGCTAAGATTTGTATATCTAATAGCTGTCTCAGTACATTCATTATTGGCATGTACCAAACCTACTTATTTGTATTTAGGAAATGTCTCAAGGACATTTTGCCATACAAAATAAGAGGGTGAACCCTGTCACACCAAACCCTCTTCTGCTTTCTGTAGATGAAACCCCACTTGTCCTTTGACACATTCCTCTACTTTGGGGAATACATTGACTTGTTAATACAAACAGTCTCCTCAGTAAGTGGTCAGACACGCACGCACCTGGTGGCTAAAATTAATGCTAGCTTAGTTTTTAGCTGTTAAATTTCAATTTTCTACTCACGGCTGCTTTGAAACTGTGTTATCCAGGTCCTGAAAATAGATGATATTTGCTTTGAATGATGTTGTCCGCGCACAGTCGGGACATTGGTGATTAGTTGGCCTGTTTCTCTATCTTTCTGTCTGTATCTTGTCTCTTTCTCCCTCCCTCCCTCCCTCCCTCCCTCCCTCCCTCCCTCCCTCCCTCCTTCCATCCTCCTCTTCTCCATGTCTCTCTGATTTAATGAATGCTAATACATCCTGCCCTACAAGAATTTGCAAGCTGTACTGAGAAATAATGCAGTGTTAGTTTTGTAATTTAGTGCACAGAGCACATTTGTGCACAAGCTTTGTAAACTGGGCCCGTGGTCAAAAGGGGCAATTAGCACTTTGTTAGTATGCAATGATGTACTAATCTGCACCGTCCCCCAAAGCAATTGTCTGTTCCTTTTTGTTCTCATTTGCAATCCCCCACCCCTCATTCTATACAGTGCTCTTCTAAAAATAACTTGCTGCCCGCCTGGTGCCATAACTTGGGTTTGTGTTGATGAAGACATATAATTGGAAAATGACTTGGTGGGGGTGGGGGTGGAGGTGGGAAGATGAGTTTAGCCCTCAGATGTCAGAGGGTTGTCTCTTCCTCTTTGGAGAAGGACTATGGGAGAGTATTTAGTTGGAAAAGGAGACCTCAAATGAGAACAGCCAAACTCAGAACCGGCCAGCTTCAACTTACTTAACCTCTGTGGGTAGCAGTCCGCCCTTACCACCTTGCTGAGGCTGACCTGATTTGTATTTAAGCAGGTGACATCTGCTCCCTGATTTAAACAGAACATGGAAACCAGGCAGAAAGATTATGCATCCTTTGGGCTTGTCAAGTTCTTAAGAGTGAATCACATGGCTGTGTTATGTTAGCCACAAATAATCAATGACTAGGGTTGGCATTGGTTCGGCGAGTGAGAGGGTTTGCTAAGCGGGTGTGAGGTCCTGAATCCAGATTCCCATTGACTGTGAAAAGCCCAAGCACGGCCACATGCTCCTGTAAGCCTATGTAGGGACACATGAGCTTAGCTTTACCCTTTGACTCTTGCTCCCTCCACTGTAAAATGTGAGTGAAAATCACAGCTCCTGCCTTAAGGGGGTGATATGAGGATTCAAGGAATTAAGATCGGTCCACATATAGATGCAGAGCACAGAGGCACCAGCTGTTATTATCACTACAATGGTGCAGCCTTCAGTGGTAGAGGCATGACCTGCTCTCCGAGGCGGGAGGCTCTCAAAGGACATGAAGGTACCTAGAACTTAGAGCCAGCTTCCCTCCTCACAGGGACTGTTTCCCAGACCATCAGAGGTAGCTATGGTTTTGAAGATCTTTGAAGATTTTGGAGATGCTTTGTGTAGTGTGCAGACTGCTAGTCTCCGGAGAGCTGAGAGGGAGGCAGGTGATGTGGTCCCTGCTCAGGAGCACCCGCTGCCGTGTGGGAGGACCTGAGGAGCTCAGTTCCCTGCACCCATGTTGGGCAGTTCAGTTCCGGGGGGTTCGGTGCCCTCTTCTGGCCTCTGATTCAGCACATGTGCCTCTGTGGGTTTGTGAGTTGCTGCTTTGAAATCTAGCTAGAGAATTACTTTCTGTTCATGTGCAAAGAGCACAATTGTTTCAAAGGCTTCACAAATCTGTTCTTTCAGAATTTCATGTGCACATATGTACTTTGATCATGTCCTCCCATTTTCTTCTCTCACCCTCCCCCACTGAACCCCTTCTTCCAAGCCCCTCTCCTACATTCATGCCTTCCCTCACTCTGTGGCCCACTGAACTTAATTAGCGTTGCCTGCATGCGTACAGGTGAGCAGCTGCTTCCTTGAGTATGACTTAGCAGTGACCATGCTGATCAGGAATAGAACTACCCTTTCTAGCAACCACTAACTACCTAAAGCTCCTCAGAGAGGGGTAAAGCCTATGGGTCCGTCCACAACCCATGATGGAATGTGTTGATGGTCCCAGTCCTGTCAGCATAATCTTCCAATCAAGTATTCAGTCAGTAACCGCTGTTGAGAGCCTTCTGTGTCCCCGATGCAAAAAACAAACAAACAAACAAACAAAAAATGGTTCCTTGGTAGAAGAAATAAAATACAAAAGCTATTCTGACTATATTTTATCCACTAAAAAAAATACCCAGACTCTAGTTTTTGACAAGAAATGTGTTGCATACCCATTGTAGTCATGTGTCTTAGTCAGGGTTTCTATTCCTGCACAAACATCATGACCAAGAAGCAAGTTGGGGAGGAAAGTGTTTATTCAGCTTACACTTCCACATTGCTGTTCATCACCAAAGGAAGTCAGGACTGGAACTCAAGCAGGTCAGGAAGCAGGAGCTGATGCAGAGGCCATGGAGGGATGTTCCTTACTGGCTTGCTTCCCCTGGCTTATTCAGCCTGCTTTCTTATAAAACCCAGGAGTACCAGCCCAGGGATGGCACCACCCACAAGGGGCCCTCCCCGCTTGATCACTAATTGAGAAAATGCCTTACAGCTGGATCTCATGGAGGCATTTCCTCACTGGAAGCTCCTTTCTCTGTGATAACTCCAGCCTGTGTCAAGTTGACACAAAACCAGCCAGTACATGGTACAAGGTTGGTGGCAGTATACATAAACATATTGTCTGGGAAGTCAGCTCAGGGAGTAGAAGTGACCGTTCTGCATACATGAGTACCTGTATGTGACCCAAAGACCATGTTAAAAGGGGGGATGGGTGTGTGTGCTTATACCCCCCAGCATTGGGGGTCACAGATGGGTGGGTGGAGGTGCAGATGGGTGGATGGGGTTCAGATGGATGGGTTAGGTAGAGGTGGGTGAATGGGGGTTCAGATGAGTAGGGGCGGTGCAGACAGGTGGATGAGGAGCTAAGAGGGCTGGGTGGGTGCAGACAGGTAGTTTGGGGGTATAGGTAGATGAATGGGGGTACAGACAGGTAGATGGGGGGTCACAGAGAGGTAGATGGTGTACAGAGGGATAGATGGGGATGCACAAAGGTGTGGATGAGTGAGTGCAGACTCAATTGGCCTCCCTAAAATGGCCAGCTTCTATTCAGTAAGACCCTCTCAAGGCAGTAACTCGGGAAGTGACAAAGACATTTGAAGGCCTGCTCTGGTCTCAACAGGAGTGTACAGGCATACACGTCTACACACTTGTGTGGGTGTAACACACATGTAACGTACATATCCGATTACATTTTCCTCACTGCCAGTCCTACATTGAACGTGAGAGGTGGATAAACGATATTCTGACATGGGCTGGGGAGATGGCTGGGGGAGGGTAACATGCTTGCCCTGGGACCATGAGGACACTCCGCTATTCAAGGAATCATAAACGTGGTAACACACATTTGGAAAGTTGGAGATGGAATTCAGGCAGGCTGAGCGGGTGTCTGCCATTCTTCAATATGAGTTAGTGCAGCAAGGCCAAATATTTAACTTTTGACAAAAAAAAAAAAAAAAACGCACACAGCCATCAGCAAATGCACACAGCTATCAACAAAAGATGCACACAGCAATTGGTGTTCTCTGCCCCCTCCCACACCCCATTGTGGTCTGGCTCCCAGGACTGCATCCCAGTCCTCGTTCTAATAGACTCTCCCTCCTTTATGCCCATTCTCCTTCTGTGGACTCACCAGCTGGAGAAAGGACCTCGTCCCGTCTTTCGCTAGTCTAAGCTGCGCTGTTCTTTTCAGTCATAGAGGTTGGGTAGCTGGAGGCTCTCTCGGTTTAAAACAAACAAAACCAACAACAATGTGTTAGGGATGCAGAGATGCCCAGTGGTTAAGAGCACACAACACTCTTGCAGAGGACCAGAGTTTAGTTTCTAGCCTCTAAATTGGGTGGTTCACAGTCGCTGTAAATCTAGCTCCAGGGATCTGTTATGCCGGCCTTTTTATTTTTATTGTCCTCCATGGGCGCCTGCACTAATGTGTACACCTCCCCCCTGCACACACAGACACACAGACATCATATTTTTAAAGGAAAACACAGTTCATGGATTTCTATCAGTTTTCTGAAGCACAGTACAAAATCTGCAATGTGTTTTCATTCCTGCATTGATCATTGTACATATACATATACATATAAAATGGTTGTATTTTTCTATAAAATCTGGGATCCACAAACAACTGAATGCATTCTATATGCATCTTCTTGGGTTATTTCACTCAGCAGAACTCTAATTTTATCTGTTTTCCAGAAAACAGCATACTTTTATTTTTCTTTGGAGCTGATTTTTTTTTTTTATGTATATGGCAGGTCTCAAAATGTTAACCCAAGTTAGTTACTTGTGATCCTCCTGTTTAGTTTCCCAAGTGTTAGAATTATGGGTCTGAACAATCTTTCTTTAACATCTGAACAGCTAATCTTTAAAAAAAAACCACCCAATTTCTTTTTAATGACGTATATCTGTGTCTGTAGAAGCCGGAAATGGGGATCCAATCCCCTGGAGCAGGAGTTCAAGTGGTTGTGAGTCAACTGATGTGGGTGCTGGGCACCAAACTCAGGTCCTTTGGAAGAGCAGCAAGTGCCCTTAACCACTGAGCCATCTCTCCATCTCCCATACTGAATCTAGACATGCTTTTATTTCTGTGTGCTATGAATCACTTACTTTCATTTAAATGAATCTTGAAAACTCATGGCTTCATAAAATATCTGGCATAATCACCAGTCTACCATAATTTACATTGACTTCTCTAGAAATGAGTGGAACTAAGCCAGTCCCCGGTCTCCATTCTAGTTCTCATTGATTTACCTGAAACACAGTGAGTTAATTCTGGCCTCGTCCCCACCCACTGGGCAGTCTTTCACTTCAGGCTAACACTACACAGAACATCAGTAACATTTTATGAACATGTACGATGTTTCCAGAGACAGTAGAAATCAGGTAATTCACACCAGGAACAAGGGCCCAGTGCAGATTAGCACATTTCTTAGGAGAGAGGATTAATTGAAAAACAAACCAAAACAACAAAAAAGATGTAAGCATACCGAATCACCCTATGAACTGAGTCCAGAGAGACGCTCTCTGTTGACAAGGCTTGCTCAGCAGATATGTAACATCTTCAATGAGCACAATGGAAGTTGGCCCGCTGGGAAACCTCATTACAGCTCTTGGCTGGGAACTCTTGGTGGAGAAGTGGGGTGTGACTGCTGGGCTTTCCGTGAGAAGGCTTGAGTTTGGGGGTTATTAAGGAGGTGAGAGCCAGTGGATACACAGGGTTAGCCTGTACAGCACTTTCCAGAAATCCATTCTGTCTTTAGTGTTTACACTGCTAGAGACTGTCTTTCTCAGATTCAACTAACATCAAGGGAGTATTTTTTTTTTAAATATGGTTACTGTTTTGCTTGGTTTGGTTAGATACTTTGGGGGATAGGGAGGGATACCATTTGCTACTATTACAGCAACAAAATAATTTAAAGGGAAGGAACTGAGATGGAAAAGAGAAATAACAGACTGATAATAATAATCTTTAGACACCCCTTTCCCCATCTGTTGGAACTCTTAACTTTTTTTTTTTAAATCAACTATTTTCTTTTTTTCTCTGTAGTACCATTTACTTAGCACCTAAGCGATTGCACCCTGGCTGATGCTCTGACCAGTTTACAGAGAGCTCTAAGGTGCATCTGGCAGCCCAAGAGAGAACGACGCCACATGGTGTCAGTAACTCATTGACCTAGCTTCTTGCAGGCTTATCTCTTACTTTGTACCTTTCTGATGTGGGAAGTGGTCCCTGCCCCTTCCATCCCATAATCCTCTCATATCCTAAGGCCACAGAGACCTTCCTTCACAATCTCTTTGTCTACTGGGTGGAAATAGGAACAAGCATTGTCTTAGTTTGGGTCATTACTGCTTTGATGAAACACCATGACCAATAAACAAGTTGGGGAGGAGAGGATTTATTTGGTTTACACTTGCATGTTAAGGTCTCTATTGCTGTGAAGATATACCGGTGACCACAGCAACTCTTACAAAGGAAAGCATTTAAGTGGGGGTGACTTGTAGTTCAGAGATTTAGTTCATTGCCTTCGGGTGTAAGGCATGGTAGCACGTGGGCAGAAATAATACTAATAATACTGGAGAGGTAGCCAGGAGTCTTATATGTGGATCAAAGGCAGGAGAGAGAGAGAGAGAGAGAGAGAGAGAGAGAGAGAGAGAGAGAGAGAGAGAGAGAGAGAGAGAGAGAGAGACTGAGACTGAGACTGAGACTGGGTTTGGCTTGAGAGTCTGAAACCTCAAAGCCCATCCTCAGTGACATACCTACTCTAACAAGACCACACCTCCTAACAGTGCCTCCACTGTGAACCGGTGGGGGTCCATTTTCACCCAAACTATCACCCTGCTCTTTATCAAAGGACAGGAACTCACAGCCAGAAGGAGCCTGGAGGCAGGAACTGGTGCGGAGGTCATGGAGGAGAGCTACTTAATGGCTTCCTACTGGTATCCTCCTCAACCTGCTTTCTTATAAAACCCAGGACCACTGGTCCAGGGATGGCCCCACCCACAGTGGGCCAGGCCCTCTCTGATCAATCACTAATTAAGAAAACGCTCTTCAGGCTTGCCTATAGCCCAATCTATGGAGGTGTTTTCTAAACTGAGGTTCCTTCCTCTCTGAGGACTTTAGCTTGTGTCAGGTTGACATAAAACTATCCAGTACACACATCAGGTTGGGGTTTCCAGGAACCAAGTTGGAGCATGGTGTCTGTCGCATCCTCTCTGTTAAGTCACTTAGACACTGAGGGTGGTAAGGTGTGAAGAGACAGCTTAGTTACTCCCTGATGTATAAATAATTGGCTTTGGGGAAGAGTTATGTTACACCAACTTCTAAAATTGCATTTCCCCCCCCCCATTCCAGTGGGAATCCTTACACTGCACGGTTCAACACCCTGAACACGGGAGTGTGTTAAGCAATAAAAAAATTTAAATGTAAACAAAACCCCACAGTTTGTGACTCCTGTGGAGTGTTCAGACCTCTCATAGGTGAAGGGAATGCCGAATAATTTAACCACTTTGGAAATTGTCCTTCATTTCTTGAAAAAGTTAAATGTACATCTACCCATGAACTAAAAGTTGTACTTACAATATTTCTTCCAGAGAAGAGGAGATATCCTCATCCCACAGCCTCCTCAACAAAATGTACAAAGGCTCCCCAACATTTTGCTCTCAGCAATCTTTTT
>BTHU01000008.1:118746719-118789219 GCA_036184795.1 Tokudaia tokunoshimensis | reverse complement strand
CACATCTCCCAAGGACGGTCCCTGTTAAAAAGCCTCCCCAAGCTGTTCCATCTACTGGGAAAAAAAATATTCTGAGTTCCTGCAGGACACTTCACTTTAAACGATTAACAATGGCCAACATTACAAGCTGCTAAACGTAGTGGTCTATGTGTTCTGCAGCAATATATAACCAAAACATGCATAAAGATAAATGTTTGCAGTAAGACAGAGACTCTTAAACCTAAACATTGACTTATTTCCAGGCTAATCGGTCCTTTTGTGCATTTATATCTGTCTCCACCCTGCCTCTGCCTTGCTGTGCTAAGATGAGGAGTTAAGATTATGCTTCAAAAGATTTGCAGGCTACTACTGTTAACTCTGGAATTTAAGGATGAATCCACCCTCTGGCTCCACACCCAGGATTTTTTGGGCAACACAAATTAGACTTTGGTGGATCATAAAAAGAAAGAAAGAAAGAAAGAAAGAAAGAAAGAAAGAAAGAAAGAAAGAAAGAAAGAAAGAAAAAATTAATTTGGGGGTGGGGGAGCAGTGGAAGGTAGATTTAGGAGGAACTGGGGATAGAGGGGATGTGGAAGTGACTAGGGTCAAAATACATTCTATGCCTGTGTTAATTAATTCTCAAAGAATTAATAAAAATGTAATATTCTAAAAACAGAAAGACCCAAGGGAACTTGAAACTGGAAGGTGGATAGCGACCGTCCGTCAACTTATACTCCCTAAGAGAGACTGGCCATTACTAAAAGGGACTGTGTTTGTTTCGTTTCCCCAAAGCACTGGGCTTTCTCCATTGGATCTTGGCCTCAGAGAAGCATCTAGAAGAGTAAAATAAAACAGGCTCACACACCAGCTCGTGAAGTCAGTCTCATAATAAGAGCCCCTCTGACTTGTGTTTGTCACGTGGGAAGCAGCACCTGCCATTAGCTGTGGTGCTTCCTACTCTCATATTGTCTGACAGTAGCAGTTGGACCAGGCTTGAGCCAGTGTGACTGAGAGGCAGGCTCCCTGCTTCCACAAAGCTGTATTTAATAAGATGAGAACAGCATGCCAAGATGGGGCAGCTCCCTCTCTAACACTTATCCTGACACCAGCCCCCTCAGCGGGCCTATTGCTGTGGTAATCTGGGCGAGCTGGACAGAGCTTCCTGCTTGCGAGTTCAATATAATGGCGCAGCAGGAGGACAAGGGCTGGCAGGAAAGCTTAGAAAGTTAAAGCCTATTACCCTATGCATGAGGAAAAAAAAAAACTAAATATTACATCCCGAGTAAGACTTGAACCCGCCAAAGGCAGTGGCTGACACACGCTAAGCTTCGTCCATAATAGCGCATTCATTATTCTGCCTGCCGAGGGTAATGTGGATTTAAATGTCTTTAACCCTAATGGAAATTTGTATGCAAATTTCTCCGCCAGCACACCCCCGCCCCTTCAGTATTCTTGTGCTTCGCTCAAGTTTAATGGACACCAGTGGCTAGATACTTTGTATGTCAGAGACTAGATACTTTGTATGACAGAGAAAACAATGCCTTTTTAATCTGTCTTTAGTAGTAGGAAGCCAGCAAGAAATCGCCTGGCTGCTTATTGTGGTCTTTGTTTGACGGTTCTTGTAAATGTTGGATTAAAAACCAATTGAAGGAATAGTATGCAAATGATCTCTGAGTTCAGTCTTGGCCAGGGTTTAGGCTCAGTTACACTGAATGTCAACCCTTTCTTGCAAGCACATTCTAACAAGACTCAATGCAGGTTAGCTCTGACACACATGCTTCAATGCAGGCTGGCCAGATCAGTCTGCTTGACTTGGAGCAGACCGGCCTGACAGTTCTCATCAAGTGGCACCCCAGAACCAAGCCCTGACTCCATCCAACTGAAAGACCATCCTTTAAGATCCTGACCCTGCAGCTGTGCTAGGACTGAGGATGTTAGAAAGGATAATGATAGAGCTAAGATTTGGGATTTCTTTTGCAGCCCCCAATATTAGGTAGCACTGCCTGACCACAGCATAAAGTCACTGAGACCATCAGGTGTCACCTCAGAGACAACACCTACCAATCTCTAAGCTCTTACCATACGTATTTATCTCAGATTCTTGGTTGATACTTTATAGCCATTACCCATAATCTTGCTTGTATGTATCCATGTGTGTACATGAGTGCTTATGCTTATGTGCAGATGTATATATGCATTTGGGGAACCAGAGGTTGATATTGAGTTGTCTTCCTCAGTTCCTCTCCACCTTAGTTTTTGAGATGTTTTCTCATAGAATCTGGAGTATACATAGAATCTCATAGAATCTGGGACTTTGGCCTACAGCTCCAGGATCATGTCTCTGCCTCCCTAGTCCTGGCGATTTCAGGTACAGGATACTGAACGTGAATTTCTATGTGGGTACTGAGGTTCTGAACTCAGGTGGCAAGAATTTTATTGACTGAGTCTAATCAGAAGCAATCACAATTGTTACCCTTACTAAAAACAAAACAAAATGTGTGTGTGTGTGTGTGTGTGTGTGTGTGTGTGTGTGTGTGTGTGTGAGTCTGCCTGAGGAGGGCAGAAGAGGTTGTTGGACCCCCTGGAGCTGCATTTATGGGTGGTTGCCTGCTGCCTGTCGTGGGTATTGCATGACCCTGAACTTGGGTCCTTTGGAAGACCAGGAAATGATTCTGAGTCATCTCTCCAGCCCTTTGGGGATAAGTATCCTGTTTTCCAGATTGTCCCCCTGCAGACTGCCTTTATTTATGGCTGATTGAGTTGGTTCGATGACTTTCAAATGAAGAAATGGTATAAACTGTTAAGCTTGCTTGCCTACATCCCTTTGGGTCTTCAGTTGCTATAGCCACTGGATGTGTAGTGTCTTTCAGATGCATGAAGGTTTAGAGTTCCACCCCTTTCCCTCCCTCTCTCTCCTCATAAACAGCATCGGGAATACCTGTACTTAGTGCCAGTGGAGACTCCTAAGTTGCTTCTTGAGTTCTCTCAGGCCCTGCCTTGGGATGGCTGGTTAAGTCAGAGACAGGGACTGAAGAGCAATTAGGGCCAAGCCGGCCAGGTGGAGCCTCCTGCTGGCTTGCTACTAAGAACTGTGGCTCTGACCTATTGAGCATGTTTATGAAGCTCTCACACATTGTGGACTCTGACTCAAGGCAAGTGCCAGGCCACCTTCTGTCTCTGAATTCTGTGTCTACAAATAGAAAGAGTAGGAAGGTCTCCATCTCTCCAGGCTAGGTGCAGACCAGGAGAGCAAGCCCACTCCATGCCCTCCCTGACCACCTCCAGCTTCTCTTCTGCCAAGGACAGATTCCCGTTCTTACTCCATGAGGATAGAGTGGCAAAGTGAAAACTCTTTTGAAGAGTGTCTTTGGGGTGTGTATTTCGGGGGACTCCTAGCACCATCTTTTTGCTGTTTGTTTGTATGTGCAAGTTTGTGTGTGCAAGTATATGTATATGTGCAGGTATGGGTAGGCTAGAAGACAATGCCAGCGGCCATTACTATTTAGTTATTATTTGGTGGAGGCCTGGCTGTTTCCACTGGTTGGTGCCACTCCTGCTGATTCTTGTTTGATATCCTGCCCCCTGAAGAACTACTACTAAACAGGTCCACATCCTCTTGTCCTATTTACCATCTTTTCTCCCCTACCTTTAAGTGGCAGGCTAGAAAGGGAGTCAAAGCATTTGAGAACCCTTATTAAAAGTAAGTTTTCAAAAATCTAAGCCTATACCTTTCTCTCTTCTTTCTGCATGAGTGGATCCTGCCCTCACACCCTGAGTTCTTGTTGCACTATGACTGCTCCAATTTGAGTTCTTCAGAGCAGAGAAGGATTCACAAGTAGCAGCAGTTTGGGGGAGGAGGGGAGAAGGGGAGGAACACAGAAAAACGAAAGTGAGGGACTGAAAGAGAGAGGTGGGGATATGTGTGACATCGACATCCTGTGGATCAGTCACCACACTGGGCAACTGGATTTGTGATCCCATGGGGAGACCCTGAGTGACTGTGGAATCCCATGCCTATACCTGCACCATCTGAGGGCTCAGGAAGGAATAGCATCTCTGTATCTATTCCTGTTGCTTATTAGTCAAGGGCCACTCAAGATGGTAGTATTGAATTGATGTTTGTCTTGCTGGTGAAGAGATACACATGACAATTAAGTGTGAGAAACAACACTTGATGCCATTGTATATAGTTAAGCTGTTGTAGTCTACTTAATGAGATGTCACTGAAGGTAGAATAGTGACACTCTAGAACACTGGCCACCACATCCAGCATAGGCAAAGGTGCACAGGCACAAAGCTCCCCTTCACTGCTGGTGACTCTGTAAAGCAGCACAAACACACTGGAAGATGTTTGGCAATTTCTTATCAACACAGATATGCGCTTACTCTATGAGCCAGTAATCCTCTTCACTATTGTTTTACCTACAGGATTTGAACACCTTTGTCCACATTAAACCTGCAGACGGACACTTACCATAATGCTGAAACCTGAACACAATCATGTCCTGCAGGAGGACAATGGATATAGAAACAGCCAATGCACTCACACAACAGAATACTGATCAGTAGGGGAGGACATGATGACCAAGCCATCAAAAACTATGTTGATAGTGACAGGACCAGTGAATGACAGGGGAGGGCCAGAGAGTCGAGCACACAGCATTCTTAGGAAATGTTATACTTCCTGATATTATGATACATTGTATCATTTTACGGGACATTCTCTATCCCTTGAAATGTCAAGGCTCAACAGTTGTGCACCAAGTTGCACCTTTTGGAAGTCCTCAGCCTTGAAATAAAACAGAAGAGGGAGCTGTAGGGGATGTGGAAGTCAACCTTGTGAAGGAAAAAGCACAATGGAGAGTGAGGTGCCACAGGCTCCTGGGACTCCTCAGAGAGTCCTGATCTGTCTGCCACACACAGCATTAGATCTAAGATGGCTCCCAGAATACCGGTGAGACAGCAAAAATGAACCAAGGCCAGGCATGTGGCTGCTTCCCAGTCTTTATGGAAGTCCTCACAGATGATGATACTTCCCGACTCCTTCTGAGTTACCTCACCAGGCAGAGCCTTCATTGGAGCACAGTGACAGTGTGGCGAGATATGATTGGCCAAGGATTAACACTGTATATAAACTTATGTGCTGGGCAATAAACTCAGATCTGCACCCTGATGCTGGTCTCTGGGGTCAGATTTCCCCAGGGATTCTTACCCCTGACCCATCCTCAGACCTGTTTTCACAATTATACATTTCTTAAAATTTGTTGAATGTGCAACCTGAAGGATCAGTCACAGTGTAATAGTGGACTCACATGTTTATGATTCATCAAAGCAGGTTCCTGAAGTGTGATAGGTGCTGTTCTGGGCAGCCTGGTCAGCAGGGGCAGCCTGTGCTCAGAGATTAGTTGGGAGACTACTTACTGCTCCATTTCATCTTTAGCCCACACTTTCTCTGAAAGTTGAAACATTTTTTTGCTTCTTTGTTTCTTTGTTTGTTTGTTTGTTTCTTTCTTTCTTTCTTTCCCAAGACAGGTTTTGTTTGTTTTTGTTTTGTGTGTGTGTGTGTGTGTGTGTGTGTGTGTGTGTGTGTGTGGCCCTGGCTGTCCTGGAACTCTGTAGAACAAGTTGGCCCTGAACTCAGAGATCTGCCTGATTCTGCCTCCTGAGTGCTGGGATTAAAGGCATGTGCTATCACCACCTGGTGAAATACGAAACTTTTAAATTATATTTTGTGAACTGATTTGATAGATTGTGTGGATGTGTAGGCTGTATGTCACTATGCACCATGGCACATGTGTAGTCAGAGAACAACTTGGGAGAGCCATCTCTTTCCTCCTACCCTGCTGTTCTCTGAGATTAACTCGGGTTATCAGGCTTGGCAGCCCATGCCCTTAGTCATTCCATCTTGCTGGTCTTAACTTATTTTAAAACAGCCAAACACACCAAACACATTACGTACACCAACATGCCAAAATTGCCATCTGTAAGTTGTTTCAATAATTGATACACATATGCACTTAAATAAAAAGTTCTTTACGATAATAGAACCTGGAAATGTTCACTTTTGTCAGTCCTGAGTAGCCCTCAAGGTTGGCTGTGTGTGAACAGGCTATGCCGTTGAAGATGCCCTTGAACTTCAGCTCTGACCCTCTGGCTCTTATTTCTGAGCGTGGGGATTGCAGTGTGCAGCAGCACTGTGCCCAGTGTATACACGGCTGAGGATCAAACCTGAAGTTCTGAGAGTTCACAAGTCCTCTAGCACCTGCACCCCACGCCCAGCCCTGATCCTTTCAACAAAAGTCCTCCAGAGAATCCCTGCGCCCATTAGGGTTTTAGAAACCCTAAACCATGGAGTCCTGGCCCAGCTCACATCACAGTGGGGTCCAGGTCCTGCCTTTGCTGGTCTGCACCCCACCTCCCACATCAGGACTTAGGTCATTTGCAGAATTCACTACCTGAGTTTCTTCCCACAGACAAAAGGCCCCTCCCCACCAATCCCTCCCATCTTCCCAGACTCAGTTTCTACCACCAGACACAGCCTTCCTCACACCTATTTATTAATGCCAGGGCTTCATGCTCAGATTCAAGAAACGACAGGAGACAGGATCAATGTCTTAGAAGGATTCAGAAAAACGAACTTCTTTAAAAAAAAATGTTAGCACCTGGTTTCTCCCTAAATTACCCTTGCAGGCAGATGTGCTAGCAAAGTATTAAAATAGACTCCTTTTCCACGATGGGCTGGGAGTGAGGAGCAACGTGGGAGGATGCCTAATGATTTGGAAAAGAAAAGAGATCCAGCTGCATTAGTGGAGAATCAGGAGGGGTGTCTATGACCAGAGAAACCTGAAATGTGCTAATTGAATGCCCTCGGATGCCATTATCAGTGAAGCCCCTCACAGCCCGCAGCACAAGCACATCTGAGCAGAAACCCGAGCTAACAGCCCAGAGAACAGCCGGTAGAGAGAGCTAGCCTAAGTAGTACCTCAGTGAGTCAGCCAGGGTGGGTCCTGGCGCAGGTGGCTCATCAGACATCCTCCACAAACAAGAGGGGAAACCACCTCAGGGTGAGTGTGTCATTGTGTGTTCAAGACGCAGACAGGAGGCAAGCTTTGATTTTAGAGGGAATGAGGTGGGGAGCTTGCCCAAGGACTTGAGTCAGATCTCCATTATTCAGGTACACTGGCTTCCTGCAGGTGCATGCTTGGTGCACAGAGACAGGGGGATCCCTGGGATCCACTAGCCAATTAGCCTCTCTGCACTGAAGTTCTAGGTAAAAATGAGAGACCTCATCTCAAAAGTCAATGCAGAGAGTGACTGAGCAAGACCCCTGAGGTTGACTTTGGTCCTCCACACACATTCCCAGAATCCCATCTTAGAGGGAGGAATAACAGCTATGGAAGGATGAGGTACATGCACAGAGGCACTCATGAACACAGACTAGTGCACACATATTCCACATGACAACTCTTGCTAACCAATAAGTGTTCCATGGATGGACAGCGGCAGCATCAACTGGCCCTACCCCCATGCCCACTACGACTAAGGCACAGTGAAGTTTGAGAATTTCTCCAACCCATTTGTCTGTGATGTGGCCACAAACAGAACTTACATGGGGATTTCAAGGTTTAAAAGACATTGCGAAGCAATGATTTAAACTACAGGATAAAATGATACCTGGTTCCCTGTCCCCTCCCCTCTTCAGCCCTTTACACCTTAAAAACAAGGCATTGGTATATAGAAAAGCCACTATAGAAGGCCCAGCTAAGAGGTCTCTTTTAAAGATTCCCTTTG
Organism: Tokudaia tokunoshimensis; assembly: GCA_036184795.1. Classification (NCBI taxonomy): domain Eukaryota; kingdom Metazoa; phylum Chordata; class Mammalia; order Rodentia; family Muridae; genus Tokudaia; species Tokudaia tokunoshimensis. The sequence goes on along the minus strand of BTHU01000008.1, from coordinate 118,781,449 downwards.
GGCCAGCAAACAGGTTTTTGTGTTCAACCACTATTTAAAATTAATGATGAGTTAACAATAATAAACATAATCTCAGGGTTCTGGATTCTCCATGTTGTTCAGTGTGTGTGTGTGTGTGTGTGTGTGTGTGTGTGTGTGTGTTTAGGACAGAGGACAACTGTGGGAGATGGTTCTTTCCTTCCACTGTGGGTACAGGGACATCAGACTTAGGTGACCTTGTTGTGTGACAAGCATGTCTACCTAGTCAGTTGTTGTGCCATCTCAGCAGCCCAGTACTTTCTTTTTTTAATTAATGGTAAGCATTTTCAATTAAAACTTATTTCAAATTTTACTTACTGTAATTCGGCATATGGAATATTAGGCTTCCTTACGACATTTTTGTGCACAGGAAACTTTACTGGACTCTGAGCATGCTCTCCCACCTCTAGGTCCACTCTCCTACCAACTGCTGTTTCCCACGGGCACTTGATGACTCTTGCATCTTAGAACTGCAGCATGCATGCACACCAGGGAGGGTTCACAACTGTGTCTAAAGAGGCATGGTTATAAACAGTTATAAACCCGCTTGAGGCAGACATCCTAGCCAGGATTTCTTAATCACTAGAAGGAAAAAGACTGTATGGCTAAAACTGGTCAGAAAATGGCCCACCCAATATTTGAGAGTCCCGGAACTCATCTTAGATTTTACTGAAGACCTGGAGGGGGAAGGAGCAAACATGTTTAGTACTCTTCCAATTAAATGGTTATATACGGTGAAATCTTTATAATGCATATTGGCAGGTGTGTGGACTCTGCAAAGTTGGTGGGGAAAAAAGAATTCTTCTTCCTCTTCTTCTTCTTCTTCTTCTTCTTCTTCTTCTTCTTCTTCTTCTTCTTCTTCTTCTTCTTCTTCTTCTAGAGAAAGGAAGGAAGAAAAAGCCACACACTGTGACTTCGGCTCCCTGAGTCACTGGCTCTTCCGAATAAAGAGAAGTCTTCAGCCTGGCTGCAGATAAGGGCAAGATGGGAACTTCAGTCATACCCAGGATCTTGTTGGGAGGACCAGTTGGAAAACACAACCACCACCACAACAAAAATCCCCTCAATTTCAGCTGGTCCCAAACTCAGGATGTCTTACCCACACAAAGGCCCCATTTGCCAATGCGAATCTGGTAATTGGACACCTAATTACCCTATTTGCACCCATCAATGGGGGGGGGAGGGGGTTCCTGCAAGGAATCATAGTCCGCTTAAAACGTTGGCTCCAAGCAAGAAACCCGCTTGCTTTTGTCAACAGTTAAACTGATTAGAAGTGTGTTTATTTCTGTTCACGTTAGCCACGAGTATTTTCATTGGCGCCCGATGCCAAGAGAGTTAAACGCTCAGCTAAAGAAGCCCACGGTAGAGAGAAAACCTAGATAGTAATTGCCAACTCTGTGCCAGGAACCCTTTCATTCCACAGAGAATTCAAACTCTGAATCAAAAGAGGCAGCCTTTGCTGCCTTATATGCTCGGCAGACCAGGCAAGTCCAACTGTCACAATAAAGACAGAAGGGCCTTTTAAAAGACCATCTTAAGTGGCACTTGTAGTGTGAGCATTCTCTGGGGTAAATGGTTCAAACACCACATTTGTCCGTTTCCTTGGGGCAGGTAGAGGGGTGAATTCTCTCTGAACAGTCTTCTGACTAGACAGGGTCAGAACAATGTCCTCAGGGGAAAAGACTGATTTGGAAGCGTGGATTGTGAGTAGGCCCATCTGGGCTTCCCCTGAGTGAAGAGAAATGTCAAACCTCTGCTGTTTCCCTGTCTTTGGTTTTACACAGGCCTGGGTTCTAGTGCTGTCTCTAACTCAAACTAGCCATTCACAACTGAGGACGAACTCAGTTGTAGATAGTTATTGAAGAACGGAGTTGGGAAAAGTTGCAACAAGTCTGGAAACAGGCAGGCCCTGAGAGTCTTGAATGGCAAAGGTGATAGAGAATGGTCAGCAGGGAAAGATGGTTTGCCTTTGTGACTTAGAGGTGAATATCTCCTCGACCTCTGTCTTGGTCACCAAATTTAAAAAAAAAATGAATACGTTACTTACTCATTAGCACCATTTACTATTTGCCCTTATGCAGGAAGTTCTGGGAAAGGCGGCCCAGGTACTCAAGAAGGAAACATGAGGAGTCCTTGAGGGGTAAGAACTCATCAGGAGGATAGGAACATGGCAGAGTCCAAAAACCTCAATGTGAAGATGAGAAAAATGAAAGGACTTTTGAGTCTGTGTGTGTGTGTGTGTGTGTGTGTGTGTGTGTGTGTGTGTGTTGGCCAAAGTTCAGCCCCAGGTCTTTTCCTCTGCTGCCAGCATCCTTTTAGGCTAGGATGGCTGGTCAGTGAGCCCCAGGCATGCACCTGTTCAAATGCTCACCACCATTTTTTTTTTAAGTGTGGACTCAGATGACTAAACTCAGGCCCTCAGATTTGCAAGAGAAGAACTTTACCAACTGAACCATCTCCGTAGCTCGACTTTGAAGGTCTTGCCCAGTCCTAGGATGCCAACTCCACAAAGGATTCCACAGAGACGTTTGTCTCCCAGCGTAGGATCCAAGGAGACTTGGGGTGATTGGAAGTGCCTCTGCACCATGGTGGTCAGTCTCCTTCGGTCCGCAGGGCTAACACTGCCGAGGGACTGTCCACCTGGAAGAGTCCCAACAACAAAGAGACAGCCAGAAATTGCCATCAGGGCTGCATGCTGGCAGCCCAGGGGCACAAAGCTTGACTTCATAGCTTCTGCGGTCTCTGTGGACGGCAGATTGTCAGGACCCTGTGATCTGGGAGCCATCCTTCTCCACTGTTGCTTATGGAGGAGTGGGTATCAAACAAACAGCAGCACACGCACAGGCAGATGACTCGAGGAGAGGACAGGGAGGTGGCTCATCCACATTCTCCTCTCATGCCGAAGCCAAAGCAACTAGGAGCATCATGTTCCCCTCCGTCATTTTATTTTCAAGGTTGAGAGTGAAAAGACATTCTTCGGCTAATGGACAGCGCTGTGTGTGAAAATTGCTAGTTTGGGAACAGAAACAGAAGTGGAAGCCTTGTCTGTCGTTTCTATTATGTCCTCAAGTCCTCAATGTCCCTTTTCCTAGTAACAAGGGTTTTTTTGTTTTTTTTTTTTTTGTTTTTTTATGACTTCCTGGATTTTTTTCTTCTTTTGTTTTAGAAGTTACAGGTTCTATTGTGATAGTGTTGACTGGAATCGGATAAAACGTGACTCTGTATCTGAACAAAGAGGTAACATCATGTCAATAGAGATCAAACATTGGTCAAGCCGGGCAGTGGTGGCGCATGAGGCCAGCCTGTTCTACAGAGTGAGTTCCAGGACAGCCAGGGCTACATAGAGAAACCTTGTCTCGAAAAAACCAAAAAAAAAAAAAAAAAAAAGGGGGGGGGGCTGGAGAGATGGCTCAGTGGTTAAGATCACCGACTGCTCTTCCAGAGGTCCTGAGTTCAATTCCCAGCAACCACATGATGACTCATAACCATTTGCAATGGTATCTGATGCCCTCTTTTGGTGTGTCTGAAGAGCGCAATGATGTACTCATATACACAAAATAAATCTTAGAAAAAAAGAGTCAAGGGGAAAAAAAGAGATTTATTTTAAAAACAAAACAACAACAACAAAAACATTGGCCAAATGTTAGAGATCATGGGATAGAAAACTACTTCCACGGTATTAAAACCTATAACGTCCCACCGTCCTGTAGGTTCAGAGACAGAAGTAGTGAATGACTTTGAAACGTTGACTAGACTCGTTAAGTGTGTCAACTCAACCACCCTCCGCCACCATGTCGTAGGTGAGAAAATGTGCTTTAGAGAAGGTGAGTAGCAGTGTCAGCTGTCAATCTGATGACCCCTGGGGTCATCTGAAGGCACCGCAAGAAGGGACTGCTCAGAGCAGATGAGCCAGTGGTCAAGTCTCTGACTGCCTATTGGTGTGGGTGGACTCCACCCACTACGAGGGCCCCGCCCACTATGAGTAGCACCATCCCTAGTTGGGTGAGTCCGGACTGAAAGAGAAAGCTAGCTATTGTGATCCAGTGAGCGAGTCAGAGAGCAGCCAGCTAGCAACATGCTCCATGCTTTCAGCTTAAGGTTTTTGCCATGACTTTTCTTCAATGATGGATTACGACCTGGAAGTGTAATCCAAATCACCCTTTCTTGCCCCACGTTGCTCTTATTCAAAATGTTTTATCACAACAGCAGAAAAGCAAACTAGACTGGTGGGTAATGTTCGTAGGGCCATTCCATGAAGGAGATGATGAGATGTCAGTGCATGTCCTGTGAATACACCTTAAGCCATCAGCATTTTTCTTGCTGGTTGTCAGGTTCCATATTGGTTACCTATAATTGGGTCGTAATACCTGACACAGTAGACTAAGTGCAAGGGGATTTGTCTTTAGGCTAACATTTAGGAACACTGTCTATCATGGTGGAAACAGTAAGGTGTTACACTTCAGTCCGGAGCAGTATGAACTTGTCACTTGTTCATTTCATGGCAGAGAAGAAAGTAAAGAGAGCTTGAGATGAAAATAGAACTATTACCCTCAAAGACCCACCCAGTGACCACCTTCTCTATCTGTACCTCATGCCTCAGAGGTCCCAAACCTCCCCAAACAATGCCAGGGTCTGGGACCCAGGTGTTTAAGCCCCTGAACCTATGGGAGCCACTTAAAATGCAAACCCATGGCCATCTGATAGTGTACAACGCATCTGGCCCAACTTTCAGAGATCCCACAATCTTAGCTGTCCTAACAAGTCCCAAATGTCTTCTGTGACTTAGGCAATTAAGCTGTGAGCTCTCACAAAACCGAAAATCATGTTACACATTTCCACTATACGATGGCATGTTGTGCACATCTCCATTTCCAAAGGGATGAAGGGATCGCAAGGAAAGACTCAACCAAAGCAACACTAAAGTCACTAGGAAGGACAGGAAACCCTGTAGCTCTTGTCTAGCTCGGGGTGGGGGCTCACAGGGGTGTCACCAGAGGTCCAGGGGGCCTGCATAGCCCCACCCTGCGGCCCCACCATTTGCCATATGCCTGGCCTCTCCCAGGCTACCTCCCCAATGCCAGTTCCTGGCACCTCCAACTTCCCAGAGTTCCACTGTAACTCAGGTTCCCTACAGCACTTCACACAGCATCCCCTGGGGGAATCGTTCCCTCCTCACTTGACCTGGTCTTAACCTACTTATTTTATTTTCTCCTGGAATCTTGGTGTAAATCTCCATGACCCCGCAGCTCTTGAATTTTGCATTTCTGAAAAACCAGCCCATGTGGGTGACTCCCAGCCTGTACTGGCTGGTTTTGTGTGCCAACTCGACATAGGTTGGAGTTATCACAGAGAAAGGAGCTTCATCAGTTGGGGAAGTGCCTCCATGAGATCCAGCTATGGGGCATTTTCTCAGTTAGTGATGAAGAGGGGAGGGCCCCTTGTGGGTGGTACCATCTCTAGGCTGGCAGTTCTGGGTTCTATAAGAGATCAAGCTGAGCAAGCCAGGGGAAGCAAGACAGTAAGTAACATCCCTCCATGGCCTCTGCATCAGCTCCTGCTTCCTGACCTGCTTGAGTCCCAGTCCTGACTTCCTTTAGTGATGAACAGCAATGTGGAAGTGTAAGCTCAATAAACCCTTTCCTCTCCAACTTGCTTCTTGGTCATGATATATTGTGCAGGAATAGAAACCCTGACTAAGACACAGTCCTACTGCCAGCTCAGGGATGCAGTCTGACCATATTGGGCCTTAGCTGCATTAGCCTGTGTGCCTCCATAGCTAAAGGGGAAAACACTTCCTCCGAATCCCTGTAAGTGGGACCCACAGCAGTACCCTCTCTGCAGCACTCTGCTTTGCAGACACTTCCCTCTCAGTAAATTCTTTCCAAATTTTACACCCTGAAACCTTCTATAGGTGAGGTTCCACCCTCAAGGAAACTCCTGTTGTGCAATTTAATGAGAATTTATAAGTTAAAACATACAGTATATTACACTTAAAACATCCAGTTGTCATTTCCTGAGACAGTGTGTGTGCGTATGTGTGTGTGTGTGTGTGTGTGTGTGTGTGTATAGGTCACAGGTTTTTAATGATGCAATAATATTTTTTTAGTTTCAGACTCTATATGTGCATATATATATGTGTATGTATGTGTATATATATAATGTGTATATGTATATACTATGTATATATGTACATATATGTATATATATATGTGTGTGTGTGTGTATGTGTAAGAGAGTATAATGATGATGATGATGATCAAAATATACTTTTCTTTCAAAACCTTAGTCAAAAAATTGAAAGTCCCTGCAATTGTTCATGCTGGTATTCTGCGATGTGAATTTCTCAAAAAAGATAAAATAATTTATGGTGTTGACATTAGAGTAACAGTACATGTTACTCTTCAAACCAGAACACTCTAGAGAATGAAAGGGAAGTCTGTGGACCTCATAAGATAAGACATTAACAGTGATTGTTCTGGAGGGGAGGGGAGGAGAGGGGAGAGCAGGGGAGGGGAGGGGTGGCATCCATGCTTAACAAACTGCTTCCATCTCATCCGTGTCCCCTTCTCCAGTCTATCCTGTTGAAACTTGATGATCCCCCTTATATAGGACCAGGAGGTGGGACCTTCCAGAGGTGATTAGGTCATGAGGATGGAGCCTTGGGAATAGGATTAGTGCCCTTGTAAAACAGGCCTGGGACAGCTTGTCTGTTTCTCCTGCCATACAAGAAGGTTTGGCATCAGATACCGCCAGCACCTTGACCTTGGACTTCCCAACCTACAGAAGTATGACAAATTTTGGTCACTTGTAAGAAGGACAGGCAGATAAAGGCGCTTGTCATCAAGCTTGTCAACCTGAGTTTGATCCCTGGGTCCCACATCCTGGAAAGACAGACAGTTCCCTCTGACTTCTGTGCAAACTCGCACACATACTAATTAAATGTAAATGCATACAACTGAAGAACTTTGTTAAGGAGCCTGGAAGAACGTAGATAATCTGTATTCCCAACAGTCTCTTCCGTCTCAGCAACAAAGTGAGCAAGGGAAAGGAGGAGACACACCTTGTCCACAGGAGGCAAAACAACTATTTGTGGCTGCAAATGTACATATTGTCTAGCATACTGTTAAAGGTATAAATCGTCATGCGTGCGCTTAAAGGATTCACCCTCCATTCAGAGTACATGATACTTGTCAACACAATCTGACAATGTGAATGTTGTCAGTAGTTAAGTTGTTGAAGTATGAAATTAATCACTATAAGAGAGAGAAGGGGGGAGGAGGGAAAGGAGGGAAGAGGGAAGGAGGAGAGAAGAGGAGAGGAGGGGGGAGAAGGAAGGAGGAGGGGGAGGAGGGGGAGGAGGGGGAGGAGGGGGGAGAAGGGGGAAGAGAGGGAGGAGTCTTTACAGTATGTTGTGCTGAGACAGTGGAGTTTCAGGACTCCACTGCAAAGGACTGGGCAGTAACATTTGGAATTCAGATCAGTGTCAGACTATGAAAACTTGGGTATATCTCACATATAATCACCAGGACAGCAGCTAGGCCATGGAGGCAAAAATAATCTTCAGTGGGAGACTTTACAGGGGCACAGGGGCCTATGGTGGAGTGAGGGTCTGCAGTGCTATATGAGGGGAGTGGCAGGGTACCCACAGCAGGCTAACAGAGCCAATGGAGACAGCAGCTGACTCAGCAGTACATCAAGACCCAGGACTAATCCCGGAATGGGCAACTTCTGACTTCATCTCTTGGAGCCTTCAGTTGCTACATGAGAAATCCAATTACACTGCAAGCAAAACCATGTGTATGCCTTCAAGGCATAAGGCAGAAGCCATTTTGGATTTTCTCTAACTAGATCACCTGAAACAAGCGAATGACCAATGGGGAGGAAGTGTCATCCATTCAATTCTAATATGGATTCCTATTGGTACATGAGATGGCGATATTAACTGATATCAGAACAAAGGCTTAAACTAAACTATTTTGATTGTTGAAATGGGTTTGGAATCAAGATATTTCCAAAGATAGAATCAGTAGAAACTGAGATCTAAATAAAAGTTATATTGGGGCATAGAGATGCCCAAACTTTACTGGATACCAGTTATTGATTTTCCAGACCTGCCACCAGAGTGAGTGTTACCAGTATGGATAGCTAGCTTCTGCCTTCTAGACCTTGAAACATACGAGGGACTATGACAATTTTACAGATCCCAGAATGGTACAACCCGATAGAGACTGACCACACCTGTTCCTTACTAAAAGACATGCCTTCTCTTCAAGTGGTTTTTCTCAAGCATAGCTCCTTTGTTCAGGAGTTAGAGTCAGGGAACTAAACAACATGAATGCTGGCTGGCATACGTGTAGCTGGTGTGCCCAACTATAAACTCTAACCTTCACAACAGGATCCCATGCCCCCTGGGAGAAACGACAAAGAGGATTTGGAAACAGATGGCCCCTCACTCATGCAAGATGTTAATTGCAGGGGAAACTAACTGCGTGGGGTGTTGTGTGAACTATCTGCCGCACTGGCTCCGTTTTTAATGTGCTTTTAAAACTATTCTACAAATAATGCTTATCGATAATGTATGGATGCCAGAGAGCCGGAACTACCAAAGTCAGATGAGCATGAGGGTGTGTGTCTTTCTGACCTTGAACTAGGCGATGGCTTCTAGATAAAAAACCAAGAGTATAAACTGCAAAAATACAGATGATAGAATACCATTAGAATTGCCTCTCTTTCTCCATTCACTGACTGTTTTCTCCTGGACGTGGTTTTGCAACAAGTCACACACACACACACACACACACACACACACACACACACACACACACACACACACAAACTTCTTCTTAGTGTCTATTGATAACCTAAGAAGGATCACCAAGCTCCCTTCTATCAGCAGAGCTCCATCTTTTCTCCTTCTCTTTCTCTTTCTTTTTCTCTTTCTCTCTCTCCTCTCTTTATCACTTAGAAACACTCTCTTCTCCTCCTCCTCCTCCGTCCTCTCCTTCTCCTCCTCCTCCTTCCTCTCCTTCTCCTTCTTCTCCTTCTTCTTCGGGTCTATTGATAACCAAAGTCGGATCACCACTGCTGGCTCCCTTGTATCAGCAGCTCTCTCTCTCTCTCTCTCTCTCTCTCTCTCATGCACACACACACTTTTCTTCTTCTTCTTCTTCTTCTTCTTCTTCTTCTTCTTCTTCTTCTTCTTCTTCTTCTTCTTCTTCTTCTTCTTCTTCTTCTTCTTCTTCTTCGGGTCTATTGATAACCTAAGATAGATCACTACTCCTGGCTCTCTTGTATCAGCAGAGCTCCCTCCCTGTCCCCCTCTAGTCTCTTGAGTATTTATCTCATCCACTGGTGAGCTGATGCTATTTTTCTGTATTCTGTTTATCCTCCTGTCTTCCTCCTACACACCGTATTTCTTATTTTCTTCCCTTCTGTTTTCTTTCCCTTTCTTCCTTCTTCCTTCCCTCCTTCCTTCTTCCTTCCTTCCTTCCTTCCTTCCTTCCTCTCTTTTGCTATGAGTACACTGGCATAAATCTCCATGTACCACATGCTTACCAGAAGAGGGCATTGGATCCCCTGGAACTGAGCTGCCGCGTGGGTGGTGGGAACTGAACTAAGGTCCTCTGGAATAGTTCACAGTGCTCTGAACTGCTGAGCCATCTTTCCAGTGCCCCTTCCTATTTATTTTGAGACCAGTTCTCACTCTGTAACCCAGGTGGACTTGTCTACCAAGCTGGTCTCAAGCTCATGGCAAATTTTCTGCTTCAGCCTCTCCAGTGCTGGGATTGCGGGTCTGTATCATGCCCAGCTCACTTTTGTTTGTTTGGTGTCTTTTTCTGACATTAGGGGCAGGTGTTTCGGCTGTCATGGGATTGCTATGTGCGTGGTTGGTCTGTGTTCATCCTCTTCTCTCCTTTATCCTTCATGACTTGTGTGTTTTTATCTAAACTTTGTTTCCTGTAGACGACATGGCAGTTGGATCATGTCTTTATACCTAGCCCCTCTACCTCTGATTCCGCTATTTATCTAGGCAGGTTTGCTGTGGCTGGGAGTAGACCTGGGTTTCTATCTGCTTGTGTTCTCTATGTATATATATCATGCCTACTTTTTGACCCTCTTTCCTATTTTATTACTGTTTTTCACTGAGTGAATTGTTTTTTGAAATAGTTTTACTTCCCGTTTGATGACGTGGCAATTTCTGGTTTTGTTGGTGATTCAGTTATGTCATATGACGTTTTCCTGGAAATGGCCTGATGAAAGGGCATGTGATGTTTTGCTGGAACACACCCTTGAGAGGACATGTGATATTTATAAAGAGTATAACTATAACCCAACAGACAGTGGATAGGACTCTGGCATTAGTTTGCCTTGCTTTCTTCTCTGATCTTTGCTTGTTGTCTTAATCAGGATTTCTATTCCTGTACAAACATCATGACCAAGAAGCAAATTGGGGAGGAAAGGGTTTATTCAGCTTACACTTCCCCACTGCTGTTCATCACCAAAGGAAGTCAGGACTGAAACTCAAGCAGGTCAGGAAGCAGGAGCTGATGCAGAGGCCATGGAGGGATGTTACTTACTGGCTTGCTTCCCCTGGCTTGCTCAGCCTGCTCTCTTATAGAACCCAAGACTACCAGCCCAGAGATGGCCCCACCCATAATGCCCCCCCCTCTGATCACTAATTGAGAAAATGCCTTACAGTTGGATCTCATGGAGGTATTTCCTCAACTGAAGTTCCTTTCTCTGTGATAACTCCAGCTTGTGTCAAGTTGACACAAAATCAGTCAGTACACTTGTAGTGACTTTATAGAGAGAAACACTCCAAAGAGCTTCTGATGGTGTTTTAGCTGATTTTTCCTGTTTCAGCGAACTCATGCCGATTGATTGGTGGAGTCTCTTATTTTCTTCTGGATCGAGCTAGTGCTGCTGATTGGTGTTTGGTGTTTTGATAGTGGATTGGATTGCTAACAACGAAGATTAGACTCTTCCCTAAAAACTACTTCTAAACAAGCCCACTTCCCCTTGCCCTATTAGTCTGCCTTCCTCCCCTACCTTTGGTTGGTGGGCTATAAGGGAGGTTGAAGCATTTAAGAACCCTTATTAAAGTAGGTTTTGAAAAATCTAAACCTATAGCTTGAACATTTCATACATGTACTCAATGTGTTTTCATAAAATCCACTTACATTCATTCCCTGTACTTCCTCCCATATCCTTCCCAACCATTTTGACCCAATTTTAAGTACCCCCCTTTTTTTAAATCTATTAGTCTGCCTAGTGTTGTCAGTATGCACATGGCTGTAGAGCATCCTGGAAACTGGAAACCTGTCATGGGCCTCATCTCAGAGGAAAACTAACTTTCCCTGCCAGTAGCTTGGTGTGGGACTTTGTGAGCCCCTACTTTACCCTGACAAGTGCTAGAATTTTGTCTGGCTTGATCTTGTACATACAGTGACAACCACAGCAAAGAACTATTTCTGTTGTAACACTTGAATTCCTATAATGACATTCCCCACTGTCTTAGTTAGGGTGTCCTTGCTGTGAAGAGACACCACGGCCAAGGCAGCTCTTCTGAAGGACAACATTTCATGGGGGCTGGCTTCTACTTTCAGAGGTTCAGTCCGTCATCATCATCATGGTAAGAAGTAGGGCAGTGTGCAGGCAATTATGGTGCTGGAGGAGCTGAGAGTTCTACATTTTGATCTGTAGGCTGCAGAAGGAGACTGTCTCTCACCCTGAGGGTAGCTTGAACATATGTAACCCTCAAAGTTCGCCCTCACATTGACACACTTTCTACAACAAGGCCAAGCTTCTCCAATAAGGCCACACCTCCTAAGAGTGCCACTCCCTATGACCAAGCATTCAAACACATGAGTCTATGGGGGGACATAGTTATTCAAACCACAACACCCACTAAGAAAGAAAATTATTTCTTACTTTAACTCTGTCTGTCTATGTGTACATGTGTATATAAATATGAATCCTCATGGAAGTCAGATATATTAGATCCCCAGGTTGAAGTTACACGTAGCTGTGAGCTGCCCCGACCTGGGTGCTGGGAATTACATGCCAGTCCTCTGCAAGAGCGGCAAACCTTCTTACCTGGTAAGCCTCCTCTCCAGCCTCCCTTTAGTCCTTCTATTTTAAAAATCATTTTCTTCAAGGCTGATGTTAAGCTCAGCCTATCTCACCCCAACCTCTTCCAGATGTGGACTGTCTTGGTTTCAGTGAGATACAGATATCTTATTCCTCTTGGCTGTGTTCTCTCTCCCTTCTTCTGCACTATAACTATTAAATAACAGTACAAATAATAATAAAAATTTAGATAGCAAATGGACATGTTACAAATCTAAGCACACCGTTTTATAACCATCACCTCATAGAACTTTATGTGTATTAAAATTACTGAAGGTTAAAAGAAGATCATGAATTTTCTTATGAAGTCTGTTGTGTTAACCTTTAAAACAGTTCTCATGCTTTCAAGTGTTGCTGTGAATTCAAGGGATAATCTGGTATAGCCCCATCAGTTGCAATTATCTAACACAAATGAAGCTTTGCTCCTTTGTAGCAGGATTGTCAAATGGATGGTGTTTTTTTGTTTGTCTGTTTTTTGTTTTATGCTACTGGCCTAACAGTGTTACATGTACACACTTTCATTAAATCTCTTCTTAAATAAAGAGTCGAAAATGGAGAAAATATGTACTAATACTACCTTCCCCTCCTCTTTGGGTGGGGTGGTTTGTTTTTTGAGACAGTTTCTTGTGGCTCAGGTAGCCAATGGTGATCTCTCTTGTGCCTCAGTTAACCAATGGTGATCTCTCTTGTGCCTCAGGTAGCCAAGGGCGACCAGAAACTCTTGATTTATCCACCTCCTCTTCTTAAGAACTGAGATGATGGGCGTGTTGAGAACTGTGGTGAAATTCTGCACGCAGAGTAAACATCAGTACACACACATCATTGCATCCTGCTCCGGCTCACCCGCTCGCTGCCTCTCTGGTTGTTCTCACTGCTGCGATAGTCCCCTTCCAGCTGCTCGCACCCCACACAAACCTCACCACCCTCTCCCATCTCCCATTCTCTCGCTCTTTCAGACATCTCCTCCCCTCACCATCTCCTCTATATTTTCATTTTACAGGATTTAGCTTACCTATATTGGTGCTTCTTATTTTAAATGCCTTCTGTCACACCGCAGAGCTCCTAGCTATACTCCAGCTTTCCTTAGCATCTCCTATAGGGCAGGTCTGCTCACCACAGATCCCGTGGCTCTCTGGTTTTGCCTTCTTTCTTTTATCCCCATATTTGAAAAGTAGTTGCCCTTGGCCCCGTTTTTCCTCCGGGCATTTTAACTATCTGGTCCCATAGTTCCAGGTGAGAACTCAGCTGTTCATCTCATCAAGCTGACTACTACATTTGATAATTTTTTTTCTTGATATTTTTATGATTTTGTCTTTGCTTTTTCTTCTTGGTGTATTTAGTTTAATGTGTCCATGTCGTGATAACTGCATTGTTTAGATTTTTGAGAACTTCTTGGGTGTGTAGACTCATATTTTAAACAAAATTTTAAGGTTCTAGATATTTCCCCCTACTTTCTCTCTCCCCTGTTTTCTTCTTGGTCCTCCTTTTGTGGTAGGCTGTCATCTCAATGCGAACCTAATTTTCTGAGCTTTGTTTAGTCCCTGCTTTCTCTGTCTCTAGTCTTCGGAGCTCATAACTTCTATCAGCCCATCTTCAGACCTGCAGCCTTCTGCCTGCTTAAGTCTGCGGAGCCCCTCTACGACTTTTTCTCTTTAGTCACATACTTTATGTTTTTCTACCAGTTCCTTTTTATGAACTGTCTCCTTACTGGTGTCTTGCTCTGACACGACATGACTCTTGTCACTTCTTTCCCTTCTCTGGCTTCTCTTCCTTTAGTTATTCTTCTATCTTTATACATGTGTGTTTTATCTTCATGTGTTGCATGTTTGTGTGTGTGTGTGTGTGTGAACGCTAGCACCTGGGTCCCATGATGCACATGTGAAGTCAGAGCACAACCTCAAGGGTATTGGCCCTTGCTTTCTGCCTTATTTGAGACAGAGACTCTCTTGTTTGTGCTGTGAACATCAGGCTATTGGGCCTGTGAAATTTAGCTGTTCCTATCTCTCTGTGGAGTGCTAGACTTACAGACACACACTATGGGTTCATCTTTTGTGCCTTCTGGGGATCCGAACTGAGTCCTCACAACTTCACAGCAAGTCTCTGCCCACTGAGTGATCTCTCCAGTCTGTTTTCTGTTAGTTCTTTGGATGGCTCTTTTGAAATCTTTCTTAGATCAGACATTAGAGCACTCATGAAATAAGCGGCCTGTCAAGGGGCCACACTTCCCTTTCTATTGCCTGTCTTGTGGTTTTGTTGGTGGTGTTTTAAACTCTAAGTATATTATAACACACCCATATTCTGATCTATCTCTATGTCCTAGTGCATATTTCTGCTTTTGCTTAGTCAACTTTTTGTAATTTGCCTGATCTACCATGAAATGTATAGCTTCTGCTGGGGTTTCCCAAGGTCTGTCTTGAGCATGTACACAGATAAGCCAGGGTGACAGGTTTTAGCATGCCTTTCTCTCTGAAACATGTTACCCTGTTTGTTATTATACCCGAATGTTTTGTCAGTGAGGGAATTGCCAAGAAGATTTTATCATTAGACTTAGGATTCAGGCCAGTTAGTTAACCCAAAGCCTTAGTTTCCCAGTGTGTGAGACATAGATATCCAACACTTACTCCACTAAACAGTTGACAATTCAGTCACAGAAATAAACATGTCTGGCAGAGGATCTTGGGATCAAGGTATGTAACTCATAGCTCCTCCCTTATACAACTACGCCCAGAGTCTAGATAGGATATGTAATGACATGATTTTAGAAAGATGGATCTCACATTCTATGGAACTACAGAAGACTTTAGAAGGGTAGATCTCAAATCCTATGGAGCTAGCTTTTATTTTCAGCCCTGCCTCCGTTCATCTCCTTCTCTGGCTGTCGACGAGGGTCAGCTGGAGTTTAACTTCTTTCTCTGCTTCCAACTGTCACTGATAGAACCATGGAAGCTCCAGGATGGATTTTGTTCAACATCCAAGTTCATTTGCAGAATAAACCTGCTATTGAGAGCAGGCCGTGACCTTCCCAGGCACCATCCAAGTCAGACTTCTCTCTGGGAGAAAACGGCGGTGCCGTCCTTCCCCCAACAATTATTGATTCTACTCCACAGGGGGAAAGATGCAGAAGAAGAAGCAGAAAGAGAGACATCACTTGGTTTATGTGCCACACTTTGTGGCTATTTACCAGTACGAAATTGATTTGTTTATGAAACTCAAATTTTTCTCAGGAATAGAAGCCACTGGGGTTTGATTTGGATTATCTTTACAATGCTGGGAAACACTGTCTTCTGCTCATAACATGACATTTTCATCCTAATCAAGAGACCCTCGACAAGAACACCAGGTCTGTTGATGTGACAGGAGGACTTAGGGAGGACCATTGGACACTATCCGAGGTTCCACCCATTTCTTCCTACTTCTCCCACTCACCTGCGTGTAAATCTGCCCCAGATCAATGCTGGTTTTGAGCCTTAGTAGAATATAGAGTGGATTGTGGGTAGGAGCCTCCATGCAGCTATGGGGATGTGGGTGAGACTCTGGTGACAGGGCCATTCTGGGGTAATCTTTTGTCTTGTGAGTTAAGCACAACTCACGGTTTTCACCAAGCTGGATTTGGTAGAATCATTACTTTGGTCTCATTGGTCCTTTCTCAAGGTGAGTAGACCTTGTTCAAGTCTTCCCAGGGAAAGTTAATACAAACTAAGTTCATTGGAAAACAGTCTGTTGCACTTCAAAGGTATATATTTTACCTCATTTAGACTCTCAAGTTGCCTAAATGTTCTCTGCACTTACTATCCTCTTTTAGGTGATCCCACAGTTGCAAAAGAGACAGATAGCACACAAAATATAACAGGATAAAATATTAGTGCCCATGGAGCAAAGTAGAATGTTCCAGAATTCGACTGTGTGCTCTTCATTACTATTTACTAAATCTATAAAGGTATTTGAGAACCTGCACGTTCTACCATGTGGAACACGGGTGCACATGAATCCTGCCCATTGGCTGGGTCCCTTCATCTGTTCAGCACGATAGTAGAAATCCCAAGGAAGATAAAACCAGCTGTCTTCAAAGCCACTGTGCTGATGGGAAGGACCCAGGAGTCAGAGTCCAACCAAGAGCCCAGCAATGGCAGGACCATGGATGCTGGGGTGCATTTGAGCATCTACTTCTTACTCTGTAAACTGAGAATAAAAAACATCCCACTCGAGTTAGCTACTTTTCTGGTTGTAATAACGTTCCTGACAAAAGAAATGAGAACGCAGAAGGGTCATTTTGGCTTTACTGCCTGAGGATCCGATCCGACCAACGGAGAGAGTGTGGTGGTAAACCCTGAGGTGGCCGTTCACATTTCCTTAGCAGTCAGGAAGAAAGCACTGAGGGCTGGGGCTCTGCTCTCTTCCAGGGAGCTCTCTGCTTCAGCTCTCTACCAGGAAGCCCAGCAGTTGGACCATCTATGCTTAAGACGACTCTTCCCTTAGCAGTAAAATCAGGCCACCCAGAGCTCTACCTGCTGTGAAAATCAGGTGCCATGACATCTTTTAAGTAAGTATGAAAATGTGTTCTGCAAAGGTTGGAAGTATTGCTGCAGTCCAGGAGGAGAGATGTTAACTCATCCTGACTCCGTGGGGCCTCCTCCCAGGACCTAATCTCGTATACTCATATGAAGACCCAAGTTAGGACATCAAACACCCTTTCAGTTCTTGCTCTAACTGGCTCTGCTGTCTCCATTCTGGAAAGTAAACTCAGTGTCAGTCGTGTGAATGAAATGCAGCCAAACCTTTTCTCCGGTTGCAAATTCAACATAAAAACTCCCTTCAACTCCCTAAACTGGACTCTGTCTCCCCACCCTCACCTGTTTGAGTTCAAATCACCAGGTCCAATAAGAGGTGCTCCTTAAAGAGCCCCTCCCTTGTTAAGATAGTCTTTTACTTCCCCAAATGAAGTATTTGCTCATAATTGCTTGGGAATATTGTTCTTTTGGAGATAGAATCTCACTTTGTAGCTCAGGATGGCCTGGATCTCAGTGCACAGCTGTGGTGAATGACCCCCATAGGCTCACATATTTGAACACTCAGACCCTAGTAGCCAGCACTGTCTGGGGGTAGTTATGAAACTTTTAGGAAGGAGACTTGCTGGAGAAAAGATCTGACTGGGAGTGGCCTGCTTGCTGTTTTCTGTGGTGTGGATAAAAAACATGACCAGCCGGGTCCCTGCTCTGGACACTGTACCTCTCTGTCCAGGAAGGACCATTCTCCTAGAACTTAAAGGCAAAGGAAACTCTTTTCTTCCGTAAGCTGTTTTTGGTCACAGTGGTTTAATCACAGCCATAGGAGATTGTCTAAACAGAAACCGAGGCTGGCCTTAGCCTTGAACCCACAGCAATCCTCCTGCCTCAGCCTATCCAATGTTGGGATTATTGCACAGGAGTTGCAGCCCCTCACATCATTATTTTAATAGAGGGAGAAAAAATGACCAAGCCTGCTGGCCACACCTTCAATCCCAGCATTCAAAAGGCAGGGCAAGCAGAGCTCTATAGGTCTGAGGCCAGCCTGGTCTACACAGTGAGTTCCAGGCCAGTCCTAAGCTACACTGTCTCAAATAAATAAATAAATAAATAAATAAATAAATAAAGGCATCATTTTGCTTTAGATGTGCTGTCACTAGTGCCCATCATTAGCCAGAGGGACAATTCATTAGCAGTAATAATACTTACTTATATATTTTACTTTTAATCACTGGTATGTGTGTTAATGCCATGTGTGGGTACGCTTGAGGCATCAGATCCCTGGGAGCTGGAGTTATAGGCAATTGTGAGCCAACTGACATGGGTGCTAAGAATTGAACTCTGGTCCTTGTGGAAGCATAATACAGTCTTAACCTCACTTGGCAAATACTGGGGATACAGTGACGAGGCTCTCCTAGACCATAAAGAGGTCTGTGTTATGTTGTTCACAGACAGCGACAACACATGTAAATTGTAAGTGAAAGCCAGGTTCAGGATTGTCAGTTCAGTGGGATAGAATGGTGGTGAATGTGATCAGAATTCCCTCCCAGTGAGTTGGTGCTTACAAGGTATTTATTCATGGTCTAACCAAATATAAACTCTGCACGTGCATGTGTATATGCAGATATAGAGGCAGTCTCTGTGTGTAGGCCAAAGATCATTTTATGATGTTGCTCCTCAGGTCCTGCTTACCTTAGTTTTTGAGACTGGATGGATTGAGCAAAGATGGTTGGTCATCAATCCCCAGAGAGCTGCCCATCTCTGCCTCTGTAGGGCTGGGATACTAACATGTATCATCATGCCTGGATTTTTACTTGAGTGCTAGACACTGATTTCAGTACTACCATTGTAAGCAGTTCCCAGATCACACCTTGATTTAAGACATCATTTCCCTATTGTAGCCCAGGCTGTCTTCAAAACTTCTGGTGGCTCTGACTGGCCTCAAACCAGAAATCCACAGGTGTGAAACAAACTCTTTAACTGAAGATGTCTTCCCCAGAACAGATATTTTGACTTATGAGACACAGTTGTACAAGCAATTCAGTCCACACTGAACACAGGGCTCCAGTGTCCTGATGCTTCAAGGCAGTGTACCCCATATGCGCTTGAAAGTCTCCCCAGGAAATACCTTTCAAATAGAGTTCCACTGTCAGAGTTAAAGAAAAAGTCACACATGAAGATTCTGAAAAGTCCTGCAGAGAAAAAAAATTCTACCTATCATCTATGTATGTATCTATGTTTGTATGTAGTATGTATGTAGTATGTATGTATGTATGTATGTTATCTATCTACCTACCTACCTATCCATCTATCATCCATTTATCTTTTATTTACATCCTCTTGTCTACGAGTGACATGTAACTCAAGCCTCCTCACATTGCTCATAGAACTATTTTACAAAAATGCATATATATCCAATGAAAATTTACTATTCTAGGAAAGGTTTTTTTTGAGCCTCTGGTTCAACCTGTTCAGATCATCTCCAGTGGGTTTTCTTCTGTAAAACCTTCATAGGCTGGAAATGCTGCTGAGTTGGTAGAGTGATTGCCTAGAGCATTCATAAGGCCCTGGGTTTGATCCCCAGCACTGTGCAAATGGGATATGGTAGCACAGGCTTGTAATCCCAGCACTCAGGATGTGGAGGCAGGGGGAACAGCAGTTCAAGGTCATCCTTGGCTACATAGTGAGTATGAGGCCAGCCTGGGTTACATGAGACCCTATCTCCATAAATAAATAAGCAAGCAAGCAAGAAAGCAAGCAAGCAAGCAACAGATAAACAAATCAATTTGTACTGCAAGGGGAACTGAGATGCAGCTCACTAGAGGAGTCCCTGCATTATTTCCCTCTTCACCACTCATGAGCATGCACACACACACACACACACACACACACACACACGCACGCACACACACGCACGTGCACACACACAAAAGAATTAAATTATTGCAAATCAGGAAAAGCCCTGGATTTCAGTCCCAGCACCACAAACAAAGACAAAGGAAGAAACAACAATTGCGTCACAGGCACGCTCTCCTGCATTAGGTCACTCTCTAGACCATTTTGATTAATTATTGTGCTGAATGAATGATTAAAAAAAAAGCCCCAACCTTGTATTCTATTAGAGAAGGCAGTTGTAATGGGCTCCTGAGTGTGCACGGAGGTCGCAGAGGACTCCTCTTCCCAACAAAACCTCCACTCCATTCATTTATCTACTTTTCTGTTTATTCTTCTCAGCATTCATTCCCCTTTGGCCATCTTAGCTAAATTTCCAATTTTCCAAAATTGCCCGCAGCGAAGCCCTCCCCCAAGAGACTGTGTTTTTTATTAGTCTCTTAAGCAAGTTACACAATTCAAATCACCTCTCCTCGTCCACCCATCTGCTTGTTTTGATTTTCTTCCTCTCTGATGGACTTGGTGTAGAAGCCCTCCATGCCTCCCCTCTCCCTCCCTGCACACTGCCCTAAACTCTCCCCCACGGTTCTGTCTATCCTCTCTGTCAGGGTCCGGGGGCCCCTTCTGTTCACATGGCTCCGGGCCCACGGGTACCGGCCCCATCTGTCAGAAAAGCAGCCTCGCCTGACCACAGACCCGGTGCAGGAAACTCTCCTCTGAAGAATTGACGTCACTAGGTGTTCTCCTGAGACTTGTGCCCTAAAAATTAGCTACCTTGAGGGACACTAAAGGGCATTTCACCGTGGACTAGAGACGCTCCACCGGCAGAAATAAAGCACCTCGCCCACACAGCACTGCCCTTCAGCCTTTCCTTTCCGAGCAGCAGCGTAGCATCAACAGGAAAACGGGAATTGAAAAACGGTCTCTGAAGATCAAGCCGAAATTTGAAAAGTGATTAGATTTCAGTGCGCACGCAGATTAAGGAATGTAACCTATTTTTGAGACACCATGTCACATGGCTAAACCTACCTACACGACCACTTCCTCAAAGCAAGGGTACCACTGAAAGATGGCAGTCACTTCCTGGGACCACCTGTAAAAGAGTCACATCCCAGAGAAAGTGCTTCCTTGAAAGGGAAGTGTATTTCTGAGACTCAAATGACCCCATCTCCGTTAAAAATGACAAAAAACCAGTGAGAACGCCAGAGAGGTTTAATGGTTGAATAAATGACTAAAGCATGACTGGTCTTCAGTTTATTTTTTTTTCCTGGTTCAAATTTGATTCATTTCTAACCCAGGTCTGTGGGATGATTTAAAGCCCTAAGAGCCAACAGGAGGTCAGAACAGTCGCAGCCAGTCACTGTACAGGGTGTGATTGTGTGCCAGAACAGAAAGAGGTCTCAAAAATGTGGATGACACCTGAAATGGGTACCCTGGAACCTCCGAGTGCCAGGAGGCGCTTGCCTCTGACGTTTCCCTGTGTCCTCCCTGCGTGGAGCCCAGCACCAGCAGCGACCCTGTTTATCTGGCCCCCGCACAACAGTGTCAGGACGCATTTCCATTTTCCAAGTGACTGCTGCCACTGGGCCGCAGTCTGTGCTCATTTCTCGAGTAGCTAAACCCTTTGACACTGTGGTTTTTAATTAAAATTACATTAAAGTTAATCAACCAGAAAGAGGCTGCTGTAGAAGGCAGGTCTGACTGCAACCTGCACAGGGCACAGAGGCTGCCAACTCGCTAACGATGTGCCTGCAGATGTCAGTGTGCCCACACGAGCCCCATGGTGACAGAGACTCGAGGAGAGGTCAGTTCCGCTCCTGTCTTCTCGGGGACAGTCAGAAAACAAAAATATTGAGATGGCAGGAGTGTGGTAAAAAGTTAAAAATCAGATAAGCTCTGGTCTCTAAAGTGTGCAGACCCAGGGTGCCTGCCATGCCCCGCCCCAAACCATGGAGCGAAGCTGTCTGTCACAGTCGTGGTGCTCTGCTTGGCCTGGCTTTGTCTGGAGAGGGACAGACGACACAGCAGCTGAGCAGGGAGTCCTGGTTCCTTGCAGAGGCTTCCTTGAAACCTGGCTCTGCATGGTGCTGTATCTCTCTGCACATTCCAGACCAAGCAACCACCAAATTAAACCCAAGTTCTAAGCTCTGCAAGCTACTGGGTATTGACTAATGAAAACACGGTGTCAAGCTTGAAGCCTAAGTGGTTTTCTGTTTTGTTCGTGCATGGCTAGTTTACTTAATACCTTCAGACATTATTAAAGTACCTGGCATTTCATAAGGAGTTAATTGGTTTAAGTAATGAATAAATGAGTGAATGAAAAGTGTGCATTGTTTGTCAAAACTAATTCTCTCTCTTCCTCTTCCCTTCCTCTTCTCGTTCCTCTTCTCTTCTTCCTCCTACTTCTCCTTCCCCCCTTTCTTTCCCTTTTGTCTGTCTGTCTGCCTGTCTGTCTGTCTGTCTGTCTGTCTGTTTGTCTGTCTGTCTCTATCTATCTATCTATCTATCTATCTATCTATCTATCTATCTATCTATCTATCAGCTTTCTGTCTATCTATCTATCTGTCTGTCTGTCTGTCTGTCTGTCTGTCTATCTATCTATCTATCTATCTATCTATCTATCTATCTACTGAAACAGGGTCTTACTGGCTGGACTGGAACTAGCTGTGTAGACCAGAATGACCTTGAACTTAACATTTGTCCTCCTGCCTCTGCCTCTCAAGGGCATACATCACCATGCTCAGCCTCATCTTTGTGTGTTTGTGTGCGCAAGCAAATGAGTGTGTGTGTGCGCGCACACGCGCGTTCGCTTACGCGCACGTGCATGCATACTCATTTCTTTCTAAAACTATAAAAGCACCATTGGTTAAAAGCTGTTAGATGTCGTTTATTTTGCACATGCACTCTGATTTTCCGGAGCTGCTACCTAGATCAGCAGATGGCTATTTCTGGGGCACTTGCTATGGCCAGACATGTTGTCAGGAGCATGGGACCTTCCCACCAGTTTTCTGACTGGTTAGTGTTGTCCTTTAGAATCTCTGCAGCCAGTAGACCAAGTGATAGCAACGGCTGTGTTAGCCATCCATCCACACAAGTGAAGGTCACACACAGGAGCAAAGGGAATGTGGTAACAGTTATCCGATCAACCAACTACAAGGGCTGAGTTGACTTATGTCTTAGAAGAGTCTGTGCTGTTAAAATCTATATGCATCTCTCCCTCTAAAGGAATCCATACCTTCTATATTCACTGCTGTTCCTGTTGCTATGACGGAATCCCCATGAAAAAGCAACTTAGGGAAGGACGGGGGAATTATTTTGGCTCATAGTTTGAGGGTGCAGTCTGTTGTGGTGGGGAAGGGCATGGGCAGGGGCAGGAAAAGGCGCTGCTGGTCACAGTGTACCCATGGTCAGTCTAGGATTCCACCCCATGCGATGCTGCCACCCATACTTAGGGTGAGTCTTCCCTCTTAGGTCTAGGAACTGGCTTACCGCCCTGCTCAGAGGTTTGTCTTCTAGGTGACTACATCCTTGTCAAGTTGACAACTGGTATTAACTCACACACACTCACATGAGAGTCAGAGACAAAGGACAAATTTGATGTGTGAATATTATATTATTTAATGCAGTAAATATAAAAAATAATGGGAGCTTGGAGGGACGTTGCAGTGGTGCCGTGTTTGGTCCTGGGTCACACTCCAGAACCAAAAAGGTGAAAGAAAGAGGAAGAGAGCGGGGGTGGGGGGTGAGGCCGAGAAGCCAAGGAGGGGATATGGCAATTTCTTCAGTTTCCTGGTATAAAATTTAGTCATAAAGATCCGAATCAAACTATCAATTGTGGGGAAGCACCTTGGGCATGGCAGAGAAACGACAGACCACTGTCAGGCAGTGCTCCTGATGGGAATGGCAGACATCTGAGGAAAGTGTCCTCCTTTGGACAGCCTGGCTCCAGTGTGCAAAGCCCTAAGCACTCTGAGACTGCCCCTGGCTATGCAGAAAACATCTCTGCTTTTTTGCTGTTTATCTGAATGAGGCCATTAGACTGGGATTTCATATCATGCCTGGTTTTGATGGATGCAAGTACTTTTGATGTTGTACATTCAGATAGAAGACATGACATTGTCATGTCATGGGAACGTGGAAGCTGGAATCCTTCCAAGCAAGCATAAGTCAGCATTCAAAATGTAACCCTCACCTCCAGCCCATGGAAAGCTGCACTGTAAACACCGTTGAAGACGTTGTCAGTCGTCACTCCAGGAGCCAGGATCCTAAAATGATCAACCTGTGCACACACGTACACACAAGTGAAGTTTAAATAACCCAGTAGAATATTCAAAATCCCCAACAAGCAATGGTTAGGTTTTGAAAGAGGAACCATGTTTATTCATACAGCAATCAATAGCGCTCTGAGGTTCTGCTTGTGCTCTCAAATGTCTGTTGGAACGTTCCCCCACTCCACACCTGAGACCTGCAGAATAAAAGTTATAAAGGAAAAATACAACAAAAAGAAATGCTTATACAACTCTTTTTTTAAACAGTCATCTACATTATTAACAGAATCAGCAACTTAATTAAAAGTCTGTTGATTGTGGTGTTAATAAACCTGGCACATTTTCAATGGAGACTGACACAGTTCAAACTGATGCTTGCTGGTAATATGTCAGAATCTGGATGAGAACACCAACTATCTATGTTACTGATGTTACACTTTTATTACTTGACAATGTTGGTGGCCATCACAGATGTTCTGTGATCAAGTTTTTGCTTTATGTTTTCTTTTTAAATACAATCATTCTACTTAGGGACCAGAGATAAAATAATAGACCATGAACAATTTACTTTCTGGCTAAGGATGTATCTCTAACATAGGATTATCTATGATATTAACGTTTCAAATAAGCTAGTTAACTTTGTTTTGCTTATATATTATACCTATGTACACTGTGTGTGTATGTCTCTCTCTCTGTGTATGTATGCATGTGTGCATATGTGTGTGTGTCAGTGTGTGTCTGTATGTGTCTCTATGTGTGTATGCATGTGTGTGTGTGTATGTATGTGTGTCTCTCTCTGTGTATGTATGTGTGCATGTATGTATGCATGTGTGCATATGTGTGTGTGTCTGTGTGTATGTATGTGTGTGTATGTCTCTGTGTGTGTGTATGCATGTGTATGTATGTGTGTCTCTGTGTGTATATATGTGTGTGTGTCTCTCTGTGCATGTTTGTATATGTATGCATGTGTGTATATGTGTGTGTGTCTCTGTGTGTATGTATGTGTGTCTCTCTCTGTGTATGTATGTATATGTATGTATGTGTGTGTATGTGTGTGCATGTATGTATGTGTATGTAGGCCAAAGGTTGACATCATATATCTTCCTTGGCTGCTTTCTATTTCATTTACTAACATGGCGTCTCTGGCTGAACCCAGAGCTGACCAACTCTGCCAGGCCCACCTGGGTTTTAAGTGAGTGCTGGGGACATAAACCCAAGTCCTTGCACTTGTGCATGAAGTGCTTTACAAGATGAAGTGCTTTACGTGGCAGACAAGAGGCAAGCCCTGAGAATACCCATTCATACGGCCCACAGGGCCCACAAGCTTCCACAGGGATGCAAAGGTAGTTGGATCTCTGGAGGCTCCTGAACTGTGACGGCAGTGACTGTGCTGCGGGTCCCCAGACGTCTGACGGTGCTGTCATCTCTAGGATCCCTTGCCTGAAGTTAATCTCTTATACCTCACTGATAATATTTTTAAGAGTAATGGTTTCTCAATCATTTGAAAACCACATACAGAAACACTATTCTTGTGGTTAAGAAGTCTAATATTTTTAGTTAAGAAAAGATTTGCTATATTCATAATTATAAAGACCCGAGACCATAAAATATAGACTCATGTTATGCAGAGAAATAGTTTAAATTATTTCTTTTTAAGCATGGTCTCACTATGTAGCCCAGGTTGGTTACAAACTTGCAATCCTTCTGTCTCAGCTTCCGGACTGCTGGGGTTTTAGGTGTGTGCCACTATGCCTGGCTTTGAACTGTAGAAAAAAAAGGTGAACTTGAGAAGAAAGTTGCAAAACCATGACAAAGAACTCCACCACCCCTTTACATATGCCCACCGGCTTCAGCCACCAAATGACTAAATCCGCCCCCTTTGCCTGACTGTTCCTGTCATTGTGGCAGGTGGGCATGTGCTGAACCCTTCAAGAATAAAACTGCCAACATCACCCAACCCTTTCTCATACCAGTAAGTGCTTTCAGGAAACAATATTTTCACATAACCCCAATGCACTTGTACTATTTATAAAAGTCAACATGGACAAAATATGACTTAGAATTGACATGCCGATTTTGCCCAAAACTTCCCTTGGGTTCTTTTCAATGAAATTTTCTAGCTTTGTATCCAATCTGAAATCATCTGTTGTATTTAGCTGTAGGGGCTTTTAAAATCTCTAACAGTTTCTCAAGCTTTTCTTCTGTGACATTAGCACTTTAAAGATGACAAGCCAGCCATGTAGCAGTGGTGCACGCCTTTAATCCCAGCACTAGAGGCAGAGGCAGGCGTATTTCTGAGTCTGAGACCAGCCTGGTCTACAGAGAGAGTTCCAGGACAGCCAGGGCTACACAGAGAAACCCTGTCTCAAAAAACAAACAAACAAACAAAAAAACCAAAAAACCAACCAAGTGAATGAATGAGTAAATAACCACAAACATTAAACAAATAAAAAGACAGCAAGGCATTTCTTTGTGGAGTCTCCTTGGTCCTGGCTTATCTGATCTTTTTCCATGATTAGATTTTGCTAGTGTATGTTTGACCACAACATCACACATACGGTGTTTTGTGCTTCTTCCCTGTTTGCATGTGTGAGCACAGGTATGTGTGTGCTGTGATGCCTGTTAGCCCTCTGTTTCCACCTTGTTTGAGACGGGGTCTTTTCTAATATGCTAGCAGGTCTATGGGCTTCTCTCCCTACCTGATCTTACCAAAGGGATCACAGACATGTGACTGTATGTCTGGCTTTATGTGGGTCTGAACTAAGGTCCTGACACTTATATGGTGAGTACTTAGCTTACTAAGCCATCTCCCCAGCCAATTTCAAGCTTCTTAACGCCTCACCTAAAGGGCACAAGGTCTGGGGTTTTGGAGTCATCAGCACAGCCATGTTTGATGTGGGCAAGATTATCAGTGGGCAGTAGGTGAGCAGGTGAAATGTTAATGAGGGACAGAGTTATCATCACAGTTGCTCCCCTTAAATACTCCATGATGAAGGAGGAGGAGCAGCTTTGTAATTCAGACATCTGGTACACACCACCTTATCAAATGTCCAGAACAGCACCCTCTCAATAATTAAACACACAGGGGATCCCTTGGATTTGTTGTCTCCCATTTCACTTCCTAGCACCTACATGGAAAAATTACATTTAAAAAAAATGAGAACTTACAAGGAGAGGAAGTGATAGAAAAACACAGAAGCAGAGAGATAGCACCTTCCTCTCACATAAACCCTAAGTAAATGGATCTTATAAGGTGAGATATTTCTACATTGTGTGTCTGCACTCACTCACAAATGTCCTCAAGTTTGCTTGATGGGTTTCAAAATGGCGAAAAAGCACGGGCAAGGCTCCCCGGAGCTTCCTGTGGAACAAAGACTTGTAGCTGTGGATGAGGAGCGTAGGTGGCTAAGATGCGGCCGTTAGACGACGCTAAGACTCTTGGTTTCAGAGTACCAGCACTTCACGGCCTTCCTTAAAAAGGGAAGAAGGACGAGCCAGAATTTTAACACTAAAGCAAAGAGTACCACCTGTGAGCTGGCTTTTAGTCTTGTTCTACATTCTCTTCTTAAACCTCCATAAGACCAAACCACATATGGCCTGGGACCAGGAGATCCAGCCTAGAATTCTGCCCGCGACTGAACAGACTCGCTCGCTGGGTTGATTGACTTGAACTTTCATAATTTTTGAACAGACGCGATAACGATGAGTGAATCTGACCTGCCCCGAGTCCTCACGGAAGAACGGGAAGTGATAGCCGGGCTCCGTGTCTATTTCAGGATTCTCCCCGGGAGACTCTGCTCCTTTTCAGAAGGAGCGAAGCCCCAAGGGTCCGAGGATGACTCGGGAAGTGCTAAAATAACTCATCATGAGTTTACTGAGCAATGGCTGCTATCTGACAGAAACTCTCCACATTCCAGCTGTGCCCAAACTCCAAGACGGAGCCTTTCCTAGATTTCTTCTGAAAAAGGATTTTTAGAATTTTCTTACAGGTATACATTGTAGGTTGAGTACATTCCCTGCCCCTAGCCCTACTCTCTGCACCTCCCCCCAGGGTTATAATTTTACTAGCATATACATGTATGATCTCATGTATGAGACTGTACACAATCTAGGAACCAAGACTGAGAGAAATGTGGTATTTGTCTTCCTGACACTGGCGCAATCCACTTATCCGGTTAACCACGTTCACCAAAATGATGTGTCTTTATCGTTTTCAATTGAAAATCCATGTCATAAGCCATCTTTTCCTCCCCTGCTCTGGAGCACACCTCAGGTGCTCTGTAGCTCCTGAGACCACTGCTGCAGTATCCGTGGCAGTGAAGGGGGCTTGGATCCGAGAGGCTCCCCAGAGGTGTGCGAGCTTAAGAGTGTTTGACATTTCAATTATTTGACTCTAACTTGGGGAAAACTGTCCTTTAAAAGTCGTAAGGGGACCAGGAAAATGGCTCAGTGGGTAAAAGAGTTTGCCACGCAAACCTGATGGCTTGAGTCCATCGCTAGAACCCCCATAAAAAGCTGCATGTGGTGGAAAGTGTGTGTGATCCTAGCACTCCTGCAGTGCGATGGGAGGCAGAAACGAGAGAAGCAGCTGGAAGCAGGGGCCAGCTAGCCTACAGTGTGACCCAGAGCTGGCAGCAACCAGAGAATGTGCTCCGTGGAAGGAAGTGGAAGAGAACACGCGCACACACACACACACACACACACACACTCACACAACACACTCACACACTCACACAACACACTCACACACACACATACACACACACTCACATACTCACACAACACACTCACACACACATATACACACACACTCACATACTCACACAACACACACACACACTTACACAACACACTCACACACATACACTCACACAACACACACACACATACACACTCAGACTCATACACACACTCACACACTCATACAACACACTCACACACACACTTATACTCAGACTCACACGCACACTCACACTCTATCACACACACTCACATATATACTCTCTTACACACTCACACACACACTTAAACACACTCAGACTCACACACACACGCACACACTCTCGTACAATACACTCATACACACTTACACACACTCAGACTCACACACACACTCACACACTCTCATACAACACACTCACACACACACTTACACATACTCAGACTCACACACACACTCACACACTCTCATACAACACACTCACACACACACTTACACATACTCAGACTCACACACACACTCACACACACTCACACATTCTCATACAACACACTCACACACACACTTACACACACTCAGACTCACACACACACTTACACACTATCATACAACATACACACACACTCACTCACACTATCACACACACTCACATACATAACTCACACACACATACACTCACACACATACTCTCTCTCACACACACTCACACACATACACTCACACAACACACTCACTCACACTTTATCACACACACACACACTCATACTCTCACACACACTCATATACACTCACACTTACACACACTCACACTCTCACACACAATTAAAAGCCATAAGGCACTTTTATACTGTATAGGTGTAGGTGTAGGTATAGGTATAGATATAAACGAATCTTATTTTTCAAGCAAATTTGACTTTTGTTTGGAGAAAGCTACCTAAGGCAGATTTTAGTCATAGATGTGGTGGATACAGAATTATAAAATGCAGATTTGGAAGGACAGATAATTGTAGATTCATGTCCCTGAAAAGTGGGGTTGGGGGTGGAACTGTTCCTTCATGGTGGACATGTGTCTCTCCTGGATGGAATCTTCACATAATTGGTAAATTTTATTTTAGAGCAGTTTCAGTGTTACAGAAATTTTAGTGTCTTAATCATATTCACCCTTTCAGTCCCCTAAGTCCCTGCACAACATATCTCCCTCCTACTGGCTTCGTGAACCATTTCCCCTCCTTTATTAATCACCGAGTTCGATCATTGTAGTCTACATTGATGTGCGGCACCCACCGGGGCACACGGCGCATCCCACCAGCAGCCATACCCCTAAAGAAATTGACTTTCTTTCTCCAGCACCCACTGATTATCCTTAGTTCCTCAGCTCCGGCTGGACTGTTGACTGGCCTGAGCTTGCACAGGTCTTCTGTAGGTAGTCTTGGCTGATGTGAGTTCATGAGTACAACACATGTCTTATCCAGAAGATAGCATTCACAGTGGCCCTCCCGTTGTTCCCCCTGCTTCTGCCGCCTTCCCAAGCTTTGGCGGGAGTGGGGCAGGGGCGTGGCATACAGATCCCATTTAAGTTGAACACTCAACCTGGGCTTGGTGGTTGGTGCCCGGGTTTGTTCTGTGTGTTATGCCTTCTGTGGGGGTTGGAAAAGCACTTGGTGGCACACACCTGGAATGGCACTATCATTCACAACTGTATCGCCATCCTAGAACTGCCACTGTTAAGTCCTGGCTGCTGTCTCCTAAACTCCTCCCATCTTCCTGCCTCCTTACTTTTGCCTCTTCCTGAAGATCATACGGTTGGATTCACCCGCTTCAGCTTCAGACACGCCATTTATACTTCCCCCACATCCTGAGAGCTAACAGCTCCTTTTGTTTACCGATGAGTGGCAGTCCACCATCTGGATGCTATTTTTGTTGATCATCCCATGGTACTGGCGTCTCCAATGCACTGCCGTCTTCTGCTGCAACTAGGCTTCACTAACAGCCACTCATAGGCTCGAGAACATGGTGCCAAGCCTCAACTCCTTTGCATGACCCCTTCAGTCCTGGGCTGTCAACTGGAACTGAGGCTGCACTTTCACCATTGGCTTTCCGTGGCCTCTCATAGTGCCAAGCATTAGCTGCTACCCCTGCATGTTTTGAAAACTAGTACCTCCTGGGTGACTCTTATACATTACCAAGTCTGGCTGCCAACATGAGGTACAACTGTGGCTGCCTCTAGAACACAGCTTCTCTGTGCCCTCAGGAAACACTTCCCAGAAGATTTCTCCTCAGTGATGTTGGTCTCTTCTTAATCACTGCTATTTTCTTAGCTCCAGCTAACCAGCACCAATTGTCCCAGTAACACAAATGTTTTGTTTTAGTAGTTCTGGTATCTTGTTAATCACAGCTGATTATTCAGCCCCTGCTAACCAAAACCACAGAATCTTTACAATCAAAAGAGCAACAGCCCTGATAAGAGTCTTTAATCGTCCTGAAATTTCACAAGCCAGGCCTCCATCTTCTGCACTGTTCTCAACATTATCTCCTACAGAACATCCCATAGAGCTCTTAACATCCCAATGACTTATTTAGCCCAAAGTTCCAAGGTTCTTCCACAGTCCTCCCCAAAACATGGTGAGGCTATCACAGGAATATCCCACTCCTGGTACCAATTTGTCTTAGTCAAGGTTTCTATTCCTGCACAAAACATCATTACTAAGAAGCAAGTTGGGGAGGAAAGGGTTTATTCAGCTTACACTTCCACACTGCTGTTCATCACCAAAGGAAGTCAGGATTGGAACTCACACAGGTAGGAACCTGGAGACAGGAACTGATGTAGAGGCCATGGGGGAGATGTTACTTACTGACTTGCTTCCCCTGACTTGCTCAGCTTGCTTTCTTATAGAACCAGGACTACCAGCCCAGAGATGGTACCACCCTCAATGGGCCTCTAAATTATCTGCAGTCAACCATTCAGTGATTAAGGTAGTCCTGTGGGGTGCTCCTAGGTACTAGACACTGTAGTAAGCAGGGAACAGAGCCAAGTGGGTGTAGCCTCTGCTTGCATGAAGCTTCATTCTAAAATCGAAAAACTAAAAGGAAAAAACTAGCTGTTCTTACCCCATCACTTTAAAAAGGCATGTGTGTTTATGTGTGTGTGTGTGTGTGTGTGTCTGTCTGTCTGTCTGTCTATCTGTCTGTCTATAGGATACCTGTGGTTGTGTGCCTGCCCAGAGGCCAGAAAAGGATGTCAGGTGTCCTCCTCTAGCACTTGCTGTCTATTCCTTTGAAGCAGAAGCAGACTCTCCCTGAACCCGGGCCTCTTGCTCTCTCTGTTAGGCTAACTGCCAGCAGGTCCTGGTGGTCCTGTCCCCCACTCCCTTAGAAGCTAGGGTCACAGGCATGTGCCAGATGCACAGCTTGTTATGTGGGAGCAGGGATCTGCCATTCAGTTCTCACAAGTATCACACCATATCGCTCCCCTGATCATATAACTTTAAATCATTCAGAAAAATTGGTCTTGGAAGCTCCTATCAGACTTGCCCTTCATGGGTCACAATTACATCATATATAACCATCTTATCTACAAGAGAATCTGGGAGCACAAGTCTCCAGATATTTCTGCTTTCATCACAGCCTGAGCAGTGTACCATAGGAGAGAGGATGCAGGGTGTGTCTGCTGCAGTGTTTGACACAGTGCCATGCAGATATAGTCAGTCAATAGCTGGTTTGAGGCGAAGTGTTAGAGTTGACAATCATTGCCTTAAGTCGGAATTCAGTATTTATTTCCAAATGATCTCCATGTTGGTTTTCTGAAACACAGGCTTTCACTGGCCAGGAACGCACCAAGTCGGCTTAACCGGCTAGCCAGAAAAGCCCTAGGATCTGCCTCTCTCTAGCACCGCTATTAGAAGCGTGTGCCACCACACAGGGCTCTTCTTTCTACCTGGGTACTGGGGATTGAGTTCACGTTTGCCTGGCAGGCACTTTACAGTCGAGCCATGCCCCGCCTCCTGGAGCATCTTTATTTGTTTGTTTCTGTCTCTTTCCCCAATTGCCCCTACGGATCGTGCGTACAACAGCTCTAGCATTCTAAGCAAACAAACAAAAAAAATGCTTTAGGAGTTTACCAAGAAGTGCTGGATTGTTCCCAGGACTAAATGATGGCCTGTACATTTGCTTACCCAGAAAGCACTAGGACTGACTTCAGAAAGGGCATCGCACCCTGGCTTACATACTGGTCATCCCACACCCTCCAGGCCAGAGCTGTGAACGTATGTGTTCTGTCAGCCTTCTCCTCGAGCTCCTCCTGACCTGGCCTGAGTCTCAGAGCTCTTTTGTCTGGGGTAACAGTGATGCCAAGTCCGGACCGTTTACTGTACTTTCCTGTGGGCAATAAAGCCTCGGTTCCATCCGTACTGTCCAAAGGGCAAATGTAAAGTGATGGCTAGGGTAGGGGGCACTGTCTGGGAAGGAAGGCAAGCAGGCAGCCTCTGACAGCTGTTCACACTTTCCTGCACAGCTGGGAGACACTGACTGAGTCTCCCAGCCCAGTGGCACTGCGTTCTGGCACGCTCAGTTAGCCCCCCCCATCCTCAAGCTAAAACAGTTTGCTATCATTACACATCAGGGACTGAACCACCCGAAGTCCCTAGAACAATGTTGAGGGGCACGTCTACTCCAGGTCAAGAGTTCAACAGAGGTTAGCAGAGACAAGAGGGAAAATATTAATAGGTGATTTCAAAGGCCATTTCCCTTGTGAGGGGTGTTCTGCCCACGAAAGTAAGCAGGAGGTCGCTCTGAGATATATTGTACAGGATGCATTAAAAGAATGCATGGCTTTCGGAGGTGTGCCCATGTGTTAATACATTTCTACACATCCGTTCCTGCCACCTTGTTGATAAGGATGGGGAGTTCAGAACACCAGAGGGACCAATGAAACTTGCATTATGTATTTGAAATTTATTAACTAGAGGACGTATTTTGTCTGTTTTCCTTCCCTTAGCTATTCATCAGCCTCATGTCTCCTTCTGTAGCTGTCAACTCCCTGTATACAGAAGACACGTGTGGCGGATGGTTAAAGCAAGAGCTAGACGGAGCTTGTACTTAGCGCTGGTTTCCATGCCCAACATTACACACACTGGGAGAGGTGATGTTTGCCTGTCATTTCAGCTCTTGGGAGGAAGAAGCAGGAAGATTACAAGTTCAAGGTCACCGTTGGTGTTCTAGGCCAGCTTGCCTACATCAGAAAAAGATTTTCTATAATTATTTTTTCTGACAGAGTATCACTCTGTATGCAAGACTGACCTCAAAAATGTGGCAATCCTCCTGTCTCAGACTCCTGGATTTTGTCTAACCTTGAATGAGATCTACCAAATGTAGCTTATGGATTATTTAATTTAAATTTTATATACTTTTGTGTGTGGGTGTTTTGTTTACATGAAGTCTACACACTGCCTGTGTGTCTGGTGCCCTTCGAGGCCAGAAGGTGTAGCATCCCTTGAAACTGGAATTACAGATGGTTGTGAGCTGCTATGTGGGTGCCAGGAATCCAAATGGTTCTATAGAAGACCTGCCAGTGTTCTTAACTGCTGAGCCATCTCTCCACCCTGGAGTATTTTTAAAAAGGACTGTGTAAGTATGTGTGTGCATGGACTGTATGTAGTATATATGTGTGTATGTTTTAGACTTGTGTGTGTGCACGTGTGCATGTGCACATGCTCATACAGGCCAGAGGTTGATATGCATTTTTATCTGCTTGGTTTTCTGAGAGAAGGTCTTTCACCAAACCCAAAGCTTGCTGACTGGCTAGGCTGGCTGGCTGGTTGGCTTCCGACCCCCTCAGTGCCTAACGTGTTGTAGGCACGTGCTCCCAAACCCAGCTTCTTATGTGGGTATGTAGTGAGGATCTAAGCTCAGGTCTTCATGTGTGCATGGTGGGCACTTTTCCCACTGAGCCATTTCCCCAGCCCCAGATTGTGATTAATTTAAAAACTCTGTGCTATGAGGGAACACAGGAAAGTAGCAAGCATGTCAGAACAGAAAAGTCTAGACTCTCATCCCACTTCATAAATAATTAACAGTGAGATTTTTGAGCCTTGGCAAAGTCTCAGTGTGTCTTTCACTCCCTTGGAAGCTTGGTTACAGATAAATCTGTTTCCCCAGCATTTACTCCTGCACACTCAGTTTTGTTTCAATAGAGCTCTCTGTATG